>CM055896.1:67024231-67079231 GCA_029582155.1 Panopea generosa | reverse complement strand
GAAACCATGTGTTCGGGACATTATATTTGTCTTCGTGGATGTAAAAGAGAAACGTCTGAAGCACAAAATTGTAGGATACAACTCTCTGTCAAGAGATTGAATATATCTTGTAGTTTTTCTCTTAAAATCCAGCTTTGTATACTCCATATATTGATCATTCTCATTTAAATGCCCTGTGTAATCTTCATGTACTACTTTGTTCATGTTACTGTTGTGAAATATTCGAGTATTTCTCTGTACCTGGCATTAGCAAAGGTAACGTATCTGTTTTAAATTGTAACGTATCTGTGCTAAGAATGTCTATAAGAACAAGGTAGGACATTGTCATCTATGTACATTACTGAATGATAATCGGCATGTTTTATGTTGACCTTTTATCAGGTGAACAC
This sequence comes from Panopea generosa, assembly GCA_029582155.1. Lineage (NCBI taxonomy): Eukaryota > Metazoa > Mollusca > Bivalvia > Adapedonta > Hiatellidae > Panopea > Panopea generosa. Next base: position 67,078,842 of record CM055896.1, on the reverse strand, counting down.
ATTATCATCATTGCAAAGCTGTGTATTTAGTTTAAAAGACATGTTGAAGATGCAAAGTAAGATAACGTATCTGTTGGAAATGGTAATGTATCTGTGTAAATGATCGAATATCATGCAACATGTAAGTATTGATTGAATTTTTAACAACAACAACAAAACAACAACAGCGACAACATCAACATCAGCAGCAGCAATAACAACAACGTGTAACAGATTTTTTCAACATTAAACAAAATAAAACTACATGTATATATCAAAGTATACACATTTTTGGAGGGACATGACTAAGTGTAGAGCTGAAATACAGAAATCCTACAGAAACGGCAAAAGAAGAAAGTAACCAGGTTTATTTACAGGGAAAGAAACCAAGCTGTGACGAATAGAAATAGGAAATCAGATGCCCTGTGTAACAGTTGGAAGGGACACAAAGTTACTCGTGCACAAGCAAGCGCCGTTGATGATCTGGTCAATATTGAAGGCACATTGTCGGATCAGTCCACCGTCACAGAACAATTTGAAACAACAATTCAGTCCAGGTCCGAACCCATCAAACCAACAGTCAACTCTTACGTCACAGTGCATTATGACGAATACTGGTTTATTGATAAAACAGATGAGAACATGTCTCTTGTTAAAGCTCCAAGAAGTATTTGGGTTTCAACGATAACTATAATTTGTCAGGCATCCGAACCACTATCAGTTGGTATGTTTGCTAGATTTTACAGGGTAACAGTATTCTGCAGAAAATTGATTCCACAATTCTCTCTAAGACATTTCGATTGAAACAGATAGGTGATCTTCTTTTAAGCAAGCTGTCTTTCAAGATAGAACCTCAAATTATTTTAGTCTTTACGGTTGCATTATATGTCTGCAGGATTTATTAGGCATAATATACGTTGCAGATATATTTCGTTAAGCTATTTATTTCTATATCCCACACAAGTCTGAATTTCCCACCAAAATCGATAGTTTATGTTATCAACTTTGTGCCGCGGAAATTTGTGGTACAATTACACTTTTTGAAGTATATTTTTGTGTTGTTTATGAAGACTTGCCATGTTTGAGTTATTAAAACGTTGTATTCACATGTATAAACAGTTTTTGACATATTTATTGAATGCCTTTAGTTATGGACAGATACGTTACTTCTTGCAGCACATTCAATTAGTTGCTTTGGTTAAGCAATTATGGAGAAAATCCATCCGTTATCATTTCTATCCTATATATCATATCACACTAGATAAATGATTACATAACAAATAAACTTAAACTTCAAAATTTAAACTGCAAATTGAATGTTTTGTTCAAATAGTGCAATAAAAAACTAGAAATTGTAATATCCACCAAAACCTGTTGCAACGTAACCTCTGGTGTCTGCCATATCAAAAAAAGCATAGCATTGAAAATGCCATTCTTGCAATATCAATCTAATCACATGAACCTTGTTCTGATAACAGGTAACGTATATGTACGTGGTAAAACTGTGTTGATGTAATGCAAGCGTCATATATGTGAAACCCGACTTATTTAAGATCAACCATTATGGATTTGAGTTTTTTAGATGTGTGGCTATCATAATATGGAGGAATGAAACGATTCTGAGCTGGTCATATTTTCACTTTTACCTCACCTCTTATGGCCCCCGTTAGTGGAGAATGAATGCAAAACATGTTGTTACAACTTCGTTATATGCTTTTGCCAACCATACACATCTGTCTTTGTTGCAACCAGAGTTTCCTATTTTTACACACGAATTACAACGAAACAACGTGTATGGCAATTAAGCGTACTGTTATTTGTAATAACAATCATTTATTATGGTTAATAGATAGCTCTTGTAATTTTGATGAAACATTGAACAGAAATGATTTTGAAATTTTAAGAATTCGAACAATATAATCATTCTAATATTTAAACCATATTTTCTATATGTCTGATATATATATATATATATATATATATATATATATATATATATATATATATATGTCTGATATATATATATATATATATATATATATATATATATATATATATATATATTAACCATTTTACCATATGTATTTGCCGTAGCCCCAAATACATTGACAACAACGAGTTTATGACATGTGTTATGAAAATAATGTACAATAACAAACAATGTGTTTCAGGTAGAGTGACGAAGCTTCTGTAACTTTTACCAAAACGAGCAAGTGATATAAAGTCAAAACCAAACAAATGGCAGTAAACTATCATCTCGTTTCTAAAGTGTATATCACATCAGTCTAAAATGGCTGTAAAGTTTGTATCTCGTTTCTAAAGTGTATATCATATTGTGTCTAAAATGGCAGTAAAGTATGCATCTCGTTTCTAAAATGTATATCATATCGTGTCTGAAAATGAAAGCAGTGGCAAATAATTGGTGTTCGAATAAAGGACAGTCTAACATCTTTAGGCCAAAATAAGCTGCAGATCGCGTCATTCTGAACGATGAATATATATCACTAAGTATATACATGTCCAACAAAGGAAAGTGAGCTTTTCGCACAACCAAAAGACGTCAAATCTGTATATCACTTATCACAATCATGATAACGGGACAGAGAAAGTTCAATATCAGCCTCCTAACTGACTCACACGGGCTTCTAACAACTTCATATAATGGACGTGTAATATTGACACCACTTATGTGACTGCATCATTATAGGATTAAATTCATTTTTTCTGTTTTTTATGCATGTGTACAGAAATTTCGAATCACGCACAAATCAAATAAAGTCCAAAGGGCTTTACGTCAGATTTGTGCGTAATTCGACATTCTTTACACATGCATAAAAAACAGAAAAAAATAATTAAATCCTTATAATTCCAATCCTGATGATTATATTTAATTCGAGACTCATTAAGTGATTGAAAAAATACTATTCGCTGCAAAGTGAACGCGTAAGAAGACAACACCTCTGTCCTAGTTGACATCAAATTCTCTAGATCTAATATCCAATAATATCGTAACGACTATTGTTTCCATTAAAAGATGAACTATGTAGCATTAGTTGGTTTATTGTAAAATGACGAAATATTTTGCGGTGAACAAATTAAACACCCGCCTTTTATCTTCAGGAAATACCCACACAGTGTAGACGCTGACGTCACTGTTTAGGTTTTGCCTACACGCTTGTTTTTTTTTTTAAAAATGTGTCAATATTTACGAAGGTCATATAAATCCACGCTCATTGGTGGAGAATCCGAATTAAGAACGTTTTAAACGATTTTTTTTCGTGCAAGGTTTACGTATTAACATTGTCTCACGATCGTCTGCTTCTGAACTTCAACTACATGTTTTTATTTTATTTTTCCTGTAGAATAAATTGGTCTGTGGAAATTTTTGTCAACTCACGTTCGGTAAACCAGGGTTATGTCCAATGGTATACTATACATCTCAAATGTGAATATTTTATGACCTACTTCATTGTTTCTCAAAACAACTTATAGTCTGATTGTGGCGCCCGGTTAAATCACTGAACCAAGAAATCTATAAAACAATAAACCGATGAAAACAGCTAGGACTAGATCTAACATTTGTTTTTGTTGTATTTTATTATTAAATAAGCGTGGAACCGTAGTTAACGTCATTTAAGTTTGTATATTTTTAAACCGACCATCAAAATGCCGATGCTTCTTTGTTTACGCGAGAAACGTAAAAGTAGTCCGGTTTCAGGTTTTATCGAAAAATAAAAGTCTTTAAAAAACTGACGTTGTCCAGTGAAAATGCTTTAAATACATATATGATAATGAGGTTGGAATTATACGTACATAGTAATCTGTACTATTGCTGTACCAGTGTAAAACGAAGGAAATGTACGGATATGTATGCATACATGAGCAAAGAAAGAAATTAAATGTTCAGCATTTACAAAGATGTCATGTTTAATTATTTATGTTAATGATATACATTATGTACATGCAACTAAAAAGATTACATGTTTAGATATTACATATATATTACCTAAACAAAGCTGTACCCAAGAGATGTCTAATAACAAAAACAATATCGCTTTCAAACGTAACATATATAATTGTTGTTGTTTTTTTTTAAAAAATCAATTATTTTCATTCTTAATGGGAACTTTGTGTATACTGTATTCGTTTATTGAGTGTTCTTATTGCTATAGCCAAATATAATTTATAAAGTTATAAAAAGTAAGTATTAAATTATACTGAAACCATCAATATAAAAATGCAAACCCTTGTATATCATATAGAAGTTACAATATGACAGTCGTCACCAATATGACACACGGTCATAATTTTCACTTTGGAACATCATTTGATAGAGCAATAAGCTGGGTATTTTTACGAATGATCGTGTTAGGTTTGTTTGGAAACATGCTGACCATAGCAGTTTCTTATAATATCACAGAACACGTCATATACGTCAATGACGATATACTATACTGCACTGGTGTATCAGATTCTTTGATCATTTTATAAGGTTTATCTACAGCATGGGTTTATTATACATGGGGGCTCAATACATATGGTTTCACTATGAAAAGTTATTGTTTTGGTCGCGCAATACTTCTATGTACGACAGAGATATCTTCGTTGTGTTTGGTTGCTTTGATATTTGAACGAGTTATCAGTGTAGTCTCTCCATATAAAGTAAAGTCAATTTGTACGGTGAAAATATCAAAGGAAACTGTAAGCCTGATATGATTAACACTTTTTTTAATAAATATCATTTATTTTACATATTGTGTTGTAGTTATTAATGATAGATACGATTTGCATTACAACATTTTCAAGCAGCGTATTGTACCATGGTTTGACAATGCTGTCGTGTTTGCCATACCGTGTATTCTTATTCTCTCTGGAAATGTGGTTATCGTTGTCTGCGTCATTTTACATTCGTGTGAACGACGCAGGTTAACGAGGACAAGAAAAAGGTCCAATCTAGCGATGACCGCAACACTTACAGTCGTATGTATTGTTTTCCTTATCACACTTGGACCCTATTGTACACTTCAAGTAATTGAGATCGGTCGAGAGAAGTTTTATAATGAAGTTTTCGATATTACATATTCCAAACAGTATTTAAATGCTGTACTAAATTTCCATCTCTACGTTTTTGATGGATCCAAATTCAGAGCTGACATTCATTAGACCCATCTTGGAATACGCAGATGTAGTCTGGGATAACTGTACCCAATACGAAGAACAAGAACTAGAATCCATTCAAACAGAAGCAGCTAGAATAGCAACTGGAACTACTAAACTAATCTCAATTCAAACACTTTATCAGGAAATTGGCTGGGAATGGTTAATACATAGACGTAAAAAACACAAATTGTCCTTATTTTATTAAATGACTCACAACCTTGCACCATCTCCTCTTACTGCTCTAGTCCCTGCAAACATCGGTAATACAGTTACGTACAACCTGCGAAATTCAAATGACAACCGTATATTACCATGTAATACCCAGCTTTTTTACAAATCTATCTTCCCTCGACAATTAGGGACTGGAACGAACTATCAATAGAAATAAAAAACTCAGAATCAATTACATTTTTTAATAATAAACTCAATATACCGACCTATTACTCCAAAACACTATTATGCAGGGAAGAGATTATCACAGATCCAACACCCTCGCTTTAGAACATACTGCAGTACTCTTAATTATCTTCTATACACTAAAAACTTAATCAACAGCCCACTTTGTACATGTGGATTAATAGAAAACAGAGATCATTACCTCTTCATTTGTTCTTTGTATACGGAGCAGAGAGACATTATGTTACAAAAAATAAGAGAATTAAATATACAACCATCTGTAAAATTTAATACACTTTTGTTTGGAGATCCCTTGTTATCCATTGAAATCAATACATGCTTATTTCTAACAGTACAAGACTATATAATAGCATCAAAAAGATTCAAGTAGAGCATAAACAACTTAACAGTTAATATTTTAAAATCCTTTTAAATCTTAATTTATCTGAACTTTCAATTTATCTGTACATAAATGACCATACCATTAAGTCCCTCAATGGCTATTCCTATTCCTGTTGAGACGAACAGCAAAATTTCACCCATCTCTCTCTCTCTCTCTCTCTCTCTCTCTCTCTCTCTCTCTCTGTTTGTTACAATATGCAAAGTTTCTTGACATATTATATTAAGAAATTTATATCTCTATATATAATATGTAGGAACATCTACAGATCCTTATACTATCATTCATTGGCACATATTTAATAGGTTGATTTTGGGAGACAGATTCACAAAAGCTGTAAGCTTTCTTCTGAATCCCTTTCATAATTGTATACACATGTGTTAACTAATATGTGATATTTTCAATGTAATTGTATACTATTTGTGAATAAAATATGTTTAAACTGAACAAGAGCTGACTTAAAAATATACATTTCTTGTTTCTTTATCAAAATATGCAACTCTTCTTGTCTGCACGATACCACCACCAAGCCACCAGATGTAGAAGCAGTTAAATATAGAGTTGCTTTAATTTCACTAACAGTACAATTATTCCTACCATACTACAGAAACGACTTCTCATATCCAATATGTGTCCATGTTAATAGTAACAAAACAAGCAAGTGTGCATTAGAATTGACCAGTTTATATTGGAGTTACGAGTAAATGTGATTATCTGTATATCACTTTTTCAAAACAGCAAAAGTACAGGTTACTTGTGTACTGATTTAACGGATATAACAACACTAATTGAGTTGCATATAGTTTTGAAATTGCAGCTTGCTTTATATGGGTTTGTTTAAAGTGTAAACTAAACATTTTGACTCGCCAGGTTGAGGTCTTAATAGAACCTAATTATGATAAGTTCATAATATATTCATTTGGTAAGCCTCATATAATCAGCATATTTATATCACGATACGATGGAAATTAATACACATACTTGGTGTGGCTAACCTTCTATATATTTGTAATCCAGAGACATCCGGTACATAAATTCACAAGTACATGAATTCATAAGTTCATGTCTATTTATTCATTTGGTTAGAGTCATATAATCGGCATAATTATATCATGATACGATTGAAATTAATATATATACGTGATGTATTATTCCTTCTTTGCAATGGTAATTCATTCAAAGACATCAAGTACATGAATTCAATTCAATTCGTTGTAAAATAATAATGAATATACATATCGTACGTAACAATTTTACCTTATTTACTATAAAATGTGCCTCATACATTACATCAACATATTATTTCACCATTCATATCAAAGGAACGCATACTCTGAAACGGCATTTTTGCAAGATTATTTCACTCATAGAACGAGTAGCATTTGTATAATTGCAATGTGTGGTTACACAAATCCGATTAGAAACTAGGAGATAAGAGCAATTGGCAGTTAAACAAAGGCTTTGCCTTTTTTCTGTGAGCAAACTGAATCAGAAAAAAATGTTGGACTATACTTTACATGACAATTTTCGAAGAATGATCATATTACTGAAAAGGTTGTTCAAAGTGATATGCATTACAGAAATATGTCAATGGAAAATAAATTGACTTTGTTGTTTACCTACTCGGGTTATATACGTATACTTGCCATAATCTCATTTTCAATTTACAAACGATGTCTGTTTTTAAGCAAAAAGACAATTTTCACAGTTTTTCTATTATATGTTTAATATCCTCTATTAATTTATTTCAATGGTGAAAATTCAGTCATTGCTAATAACTTATTTTACTATATTTTTATATAACAAATTTATTTAATATTTACATCATATTTTACATCATATTTTACATTATATAACATTACATATTTATAAAACATTACATATTTATAAAACATTACATATCACATTTAATCCACTTATACATAATATAGATAAATATATCATGAACAATATTATCATTCTAATAATTCCAAGTATATTAGTAATAGTTTAATGAGTTATAAAACAATTTAAATATGCGCATGTATTTTGCTCCTTTCTATATCGAAAGAAAAAAATATATTCGTAACTAATAATGCAACTACATCAACCCTCGTGCTTCTGCAATTACTTAAAAATATGCTTTAAAATACAGAATCCTGCAAGGGCTAAACTAGTTTTTGGATTATTTTGTACTTTGTAGCTATTTTTGTATCCACTAACTGTATTTTTCAACGTTTTCATCACTGCTGATACGCCATTACGTTTAAAAATATATGTTATATTAGTCCAGAGATATTCTACTTCTTGGCAATCAATGAAAAGTTGTGTTTGTATGTTTCTTTTTCACCACATCAATTACAAAAAGGAGTTTGACTTATTTTTCACATATGTTGCATTTCCTTGGAAGGAACTATTCTAAAAATTAGTTGATATTTAAACTGTTTAGATCTATTATTATGTAAAGTGTAGAAAAGCTATTTCCAGTAATGATGAACGTATGGTTTTGTAAAGTCAATGACTTTTCCAGCTAGAATATTAATATTAATATTGTGTTCGGTTTTAACTAGTGATTGTTTTGCTTCTTCAGATTTTAATATAATGTTCCATCGCTATTGGTATTGCTAATTTAACTGTGCTTAATTCAGATATCCAATTGGAGTATCGATTAATTTATCTAAAATTCCCTCTTGATTTGTCTCTCTATTTTTATTAATCATATCGTTTACAAATATTAGCTTAGATTTCATCTAAATGTTGAATTATTAACATTTACCGTTTATTTTTATTTCTTTGTTTCCCCAAATTATCTGTTTTCTGATAGATTTAAAGTTTTACTGTTTATTATTTGTTGTCTCACTTGACTTGAATCTAACAATTTATAAAATCAATATAAAAATCAGGTATTGGAAGGTAAACAGGAATGCTTTTAAAATTTTCTATATTCAAGTCAAAAATTTAATAATTTTCTCCAGATGTATCTAAAAATATATTTTCCAATTCTCTACATCACTATTAGTCAAAACTTTACTCCATTGCATTTTTTATGATTTGAAAAAGGAAGATAGATCACACATTTCTATTCCACCTTTCAAATTATCACTAATCAATGTTGTTCACGTTTACCACTCCACAGAAAATTAAAAATCATTAAATTCAATCTATTTACAATATTTTGCGGTACTAATGACTGAGCAGCATAAACAAATGTTGGTAATAAAGTGTTTTTTTATTATTTGATTTAGTTTAAAAAAAGCCAGTTTTCTTTTTGTCATTTTTTTTTATTGTTATATCCTATTTTTCCAACTTTAATTCCCAATTAAGAACATTACATTCGTGCTTATTATGTCCAAAATTTAAACTGATCCAAGACCATCAGTTTTATTGAGATGTAATTTTAATCCCAAATGTTTTCTACTATATAAAGTGATATAACAATTTCCTCTTTTGAATTTAAAAATAATGTAGTTGCGTAAGTAAGTTGAATATTTTTTATTGATTTGATGCCGTTATGCGTTTTCACTTTGATACCTTGTAATCTTGTGTCCGGTCTTAGTAGTATACAATATACCACTTTCAGCACACTTTTCCAGCCACTCAAAAATGAACAGCTCGCCCAAGCTCGCCGATCATTTTTAGGCGATAGAAAAGATTCGCTGAAAGTGGTATATTGTATATTACTACCCCCGCCCCGCTAGACAGCCAAATCCTTAAACGGAACCCAAGAATTGAAATCATTTAAATAACCACTGCATTTTACATATGCTTGTTTCTTTTTTATAATCACACCTCAACACCTTTTTTTGTCTTGATATTTCACATGATAATCGTGTGGAAGTGTATTAATTCTATCGTCCGAAATATAGCTTTTATTACCAAAACATGATAAACTAGCTTTATTTATTTCATAACTTTTTACCTGATGCTTATCTGATTTTATTGTTATTATTGTGTGTATTTTCACACTTTCATTAATTAAAGTATCTTTGTAATACTTATGCATTCTATTTTTCTTAACAACACCTTTGGTTATACCTTTGCTTTTTTTATATATTTACCTTCTAATTTATACGAATACATTTTACTTCTCAAACAAATAAATTCAGTAATCGGAATACCCGCTGCCTCATACTTCAGCTTAGTAATCACTATTATCGAACAAGATTTTATCCTCGTACAAATCCTTATAAACATCTTTTGTTTTAATTTCATAACATAAGGAAACATTATCTGTGAATAATAATTTTACTTTATTTCTATCATACTTTTTAAGAATAAAATTGTAATGAAAATCATACATTAAATATTTACTTAATTCTAAGATGGTCATTCCAACATAACAAGGACGATTAAGAATCAACTCCTCTTTTATTTTATCTATTCCATACAAATTATCGTTAAACAGTTGTGCAGAAATAAAGGTTGCTTTGGCTTCATGCTTTTCCAATACTCTTTCATCATGGGTTAATTTCAAATTTATTCGTTTTCTTAAGTTTTCCATTTTTTTCCAAACACAGAACTATTCATCAACTTAAGAATATCTTTTTCAAAAGCATTATTCGCTAATGTTCTCTATTGTGTGTTAAAATCAATATATTCAGCCAACCTAGTTTTTTCATCAAACTGTGATACTTTATAAACCCTACCCAACTTCATTTCAAGATCAAGATAAAGCTTAAGGTTTTTCCTATGAATAACATAAAAAAATATTTTCTTTATTAAGTAAATTAAGAACCAACTTTGTTGTTCTATCACTACTTACATCATATTTTTTTTATTTTAACACAGAAATCAGGTAACATTTCATCTTTTACTACTTATTTCGCTGGTGCTATAGGGTAATGTAAATAGTGTATTTCTTTTGGATAAATGAGATCACACTCAATAAAAATGTTAATATATTCAGTTGTGTCCAATTTCTCTGGACTTCAATTACCAACAGGTAAAGGCTGGCTCATCCCCCAACAATATAGGTTGTTAGCGTCTACGTAAGTAATGTATTCGCTCTCCTTACTAGGATTGTATTCATCTAAGTATTTGTTATTCGCCTTAGAATATCTGTTGGCGATGTAACTAATGCCACCTCGTAATCCTTTTTCAACTATTAACTGCATGTCAATATCTATGAAAAGATTGCATCCCATGCTTAACCGGGACTTGAAAATAAATGACAAGGATCAAATTTGTAATATTCTAAACATGTCCCGCGAAAGTTTTCAAATACATCAGATAGCAAAAGGACGTCAGTCCTTAAATAGAGATTATGATAATATCCCATTGTTTTGTAGCCAAATGAATTCAACACACCCCGCGCATGTTCGTAATCATCATCTGACACATCCTCATTTGGGTAATTTGGAATAAAATAAGTTCTTTGATGGTAAATGTTTATTACAAAACTTTTTCCCAGCTGTCCACGTAATCATATGGACAAACCCCATTTCTTTTAACTTATTCGAACTTATCTTTGAAATGTTTTTTTAGTAAAACAAAATGCCTCTTCTGGTAAGTTATTAACTAAATTAGCTAAGAATTGGTTAAGAAATTGTAAAATATCCACCAAGACTAAGTTGTCTATCATGAATGCCATATATTTTTCCTTTTTATTAAGAATTACTTTAATTTCCTTTTCAAACTTATCAATTTCCTGCATTATGAAATGACCACCATATCCTTTTAGATTATGAAAAACGACAGGTATTGTTTTACTTAATCTAAAGAATCTACTGCATTTGTTGTGTGCACTTCAACGATATTTTCCCGTTTCATGACAATACTCTCTCACATGATAGTTTCATTTTCAATCATCTTCTGTATATTCCTTTTTAGCAAATATGACAAAACTTACTTTCCTTAAACTCTTTTTCCTCCTTGTCCGTTATTACTTTTTCTTTATTAAAATGTTTTTTCATCACTCCTTCACAATACTCCTGCTCAACCAACATCTTTTCAATAAAACGATAAATCGAATCCTTCCCTCGGTATATCTTTACTGGTTTACTAAATGTATTATCATATGTGCATACTAACTTATATCCAAAAACAAGCAACATGATTTTGGTAAGCCTCAGTTGAGTTACCAAACATTTCATTTACTGGTTTTACTATTGTTTCAAAACCAGCATAAATGATAAAAGGGGTTGCTAAATGTTTATAATAATTTCTAAAAACTAACTTATTGTATACTTTCTGATGTAAAATGTTGGATGCCATATTTGCAAAGCGGGGCGGTAGTCTAATGGATGTAGTGTTGGCCGCTCACGCCGTAGGTTGCGGGTTCGATCCCTAGCTCGATCCGATGCCTCTCATAAAACAACACTCAGTTCTGGTTTTACCCAGGATGCGGACTCGAGAGCAGTTCATATAAGCTCTGAGCTTTCATCGCAATCGAGCTAATAAAACAAATTAGTATAAACTAATATTTGCAAAAGAATAGTTCATGTTTGTCTTTTGATTGTGTGTTCATAAGTTTCTTAAAATCCTTTATCCAAACATAATGAGATAAACCTTCCCCTTCTATTAATAGAAGGTAACAAGTTTTTAATTTTTATTTTTAGAGATTTACAACGGGTATGAAATGAAAAACTTGTCATTTCCAATTCCAAAGAAGTTAAACCATACATTATTAGCTACTTCTATTTTAGGAATATCTTTTACTTTGACAGGAAACTTTATTCCAACATAATTTGCTTCCTTTAAATGTTTTTATATTGTCCAACTCTTTATGGGGTTTTTTTCTCAGGTTTAAATAAATACGCCAAATGACACCAACGAAAGCATTCATTATCCTTTTTTATTAATATTAATTAATCCTCGTCTATTTTTTATAACATCAGGAAGAGCAACATACGAGGAACCCTTTAATGGTCTGTATTTTATAAGTGTTACGTTATGTTCCTTCACTTCTATTGTTATCCAACCAGATGCCAGAGAAATCCATTCATTGATTCTGTTTGATAATTCATTGTTTATATCATTTAATTCATTTTTTACATATATTGCTGATTTAACAATGCTTTTGCTTTTGATATAAAAAAAACACACTTTGAGTGGTTCCTATATCTTTAACTCCATCCTCCCCCAAAACAACATTTGGTTTAGCAAACAAAACCTCAATTGTTATATTTATTTAAACATTCATCTCCTGTAAAGCTATGAGACTCACTAGTGACTTAACACTCTTTTTTAATTGTACCATCGGGTCGTATTTGTTTACTATATGTATTTCATAGTGTTGATATGTATTATTTTCATACATTTTAACAGGTGTGAAGATCATGTATATCTTATATCTAGAAAATAATTATTCTTCATTAGGCTAAGCGTGGATAAACATAATATCTTTTTCTATCATTTTTAGAATACCCGCTTTTTATTGATTGGTTTTCTCACAACACACGGTGATCAACTCGGCATTTATATTTAAATCCTTTTGTGCAGCATATATACTCTTATACTCTTTTTATTATCTTTGTTATTCCACTCAATAGCAATAATTGCTTTTGGTTTTCTTCTCTCTTTATTAAGAAACGATTTGATAACATCTATCCTCTCCATTATTATTTCTCCGAAACTTCCATCACTGCGCAGCATCTGAACAGCCTCTTTTATTTCTTTTTCTATTCTTTCAATATTTTTCTGGATAATTTCATTATTTTGTTTTATTTTATTAATAGCTTCTTTACATTCCTTTTGATTCATTCTATCTAAATACTCAACCTGACCAGCTGTACAATTAATCATTGTCACACATAGGTGTGAGTCCAATTCTTTATTATTTGTTATTGACCTTTGTAAGAAGAAATGAAGCTTCAACAAAATGGCTACAATCAATGATGTTTTATTGCATGTAATATAATAATATATTGTTCAAGGTAATACACTCTACCACACTAATTCTAAACATATTTGTATCCAAATGGTTATAATGTAGACATTCTCAATATGTTCCGTAATGTTTAAAAACTCACTCAACGTTTTAAAAATGTACAACGATAAAACACCGCTATCATGTTCTTCCAGATATAGCTCTTTGCCCGCTATGATTCGTCGTTAAAGTAGGTTTGGCGAGAGATGCTACTCAATATTTTTATTAATCACATCTTTATTTTCACACAGGTCTCCATCATGACGACTAAATATTATGCATATATTACTATGATGTATAATATTAAATTAATACGATGTCACATTATATAATCACGTGTACCACTTAGGACGCATTATATTTTACACATAGGTAGACATCTCATATTGTTACCACTCAGGGGTATCTCTATCATGACGACAACTTATAATACATATATCACATAGAATGTATAATATTAAATTTAATACGATGTCACATTATATAATCACGTGTACCACTTAGGACGTATTATATTTTTCACATAGGTAGACATCTCATATTGTTACCACACAGGGGTATGCCATGACTTCTTCTCTACATATATATTTATCTATATTGTTGAATCGCCCATAAACCACAGTATCTCTCCTTTTTGATTCTTTGAATACTATTTATCTGCCAATTTCTCTCTATCTGACCATATCACCGACTGACCACTTACACACTCTCACTGTACATGTCTAATTGGCATGTGCTTTGCTTATTTCACGGGTGAATAGACAAGATAACAAAGGAATATAAAACCCAATAATACTGGTGCGTATGAAGCAAAGGGTAAAATAAAGGGGTTAAAACCATAAAAATCTGTATTGTGACAATCATTACAACTATGCTTTGAAAGGCAATAAAAAAACAGCGAGTAGGTAGGAGCACAGCAAACATTATTTTTATGTCAAAGTGCAACCCTCCATTATTGAGAGCACTTCCGTGCTAAAGATCACGTACCTGCCACATGTGAAGTTGTTGGTTCAAGTCAAGCTATATACATACAATTTATAAGAGTTAACCAATTTCTCCTGAAAGGTTCTACTCAGACTTATGTTACTTTTTGGAATATACAGGAGACCTTCTGATACCTTTTTATGTTCATGTTCATTATTGCACAGAGAGTACAGCTTGCATTGTCACTACAAGGCACTGTTCACTCATTATCAACTTCCAATTTATTTCCACATGCACACTCTTTCTCCCACTGCCATTAACCCTTGCACGGGGCTGTTATCAAAACTGGGATTCTGGGTTGCGATAATGCCCTGCCTAACTGAATTCTGAGTAGTGATAATGCCCTGCTCGATGGAAGTATGCATGGAATGTGAATATGAGCCCATTTTAACAATGATAATAGACAAAATTTAGTATAGATATACTATATATAGTATCATACGTAATAATGTGGTTAAAATACCAACCCCTGACAGTGCTGTACAATCCTATAGCCGGATGTTCTGTAACAAGTAGAAATTGTACAAATCACTGGCCAAGTAGAAAATTGTACAAGTCACCCTTTACAAAAGTTTAGTCTCTTTAATAACTTTAATTGATGCACCACTGACTAGTTTATTACTACTCTGGATAAATTATTATGCAATTATCTCGAGGCGGTATTCAATAAGATGTCCAAAAATAAATAGCTGTTTTAATGGCAGCTTAACCAGCATAAGCTGGTTAGCCCCGTTAGCTCAGTCGGTAAAGCACAAAATTTCTAGCATCGAGATTGTGGGTTAGATCCCAAAGGCTGGCCAATTAAAACAGTCGTTCCGATGGGACTTTAAATCGAGGATTCGTGTGACGGTCCTATACCCTGAGCACGCTGAAGAACCAGAAGAAACATAAAACGAGTTTCAATCTGTATCCTGCACTATTCCCCTGGAACCTGAAAAGATTAACACTCTTCTCGGGTAATCGCCAATATGGGATGTTTATGTCCGTAAATGAAGGTAAGCTACTTTCGCGCCAAACACCATGACAACTAGATATTTAAAAAAAGGGTTGATGTTTGCAAGGACTTATATAAAAGGATAGGAAACTTGCATCTCCTGACTTAATATTGATAAAATTGCGCACGAAAGATTATTAATTTGGCATGAGTGTTCACAAAATCTCAACTAGTTGCCGTTCCATCACTATATAATTCCTTGATGTTTATGTCCATAAATTTTAGGTTAGCAACTTCCGCAGCACATACTATGACAAATACAGATATTAAAACATATGGTAGATGTTTATGTCTGTAAGATGTGGGGTTAGTGACTTTCGTGCCTCAGACCTTGACAATTACAGATATAAAAAAATATTGGTTACGGTTTGTGTTCTCTACACAAACTGCGAGTTTGGGTCCGACTGTAGGTTCAATTTCACATGCTCTGGCCCACGGGTGACGGTTGTTTCGTTAACTTACCAGTTCATCTACTTTAATGTTGTGTTAAAAACAGGTAGCTGTTTCTTCAACCTTAATTTAGTATAGTGTTATATGGCACGCCAAATATACAGCAAGATCACTGACAATTGTGGATAGGTGAGAACCAGTAATGATCTGTTGAACTAACTAGGGCTATAATTATGTAATTGAAAAGAAATGAGTAATATAGTGTATAGCACTAGTTTATTTTAACTTAATTAAAACAATTTTAGGCAAAACACTTATCAATATCATAATAATCACCAACAACAATGCCGATGAAACAATTGGCCTTTAAATAAAGTTCAAAACCACATGACATGCAAACTCCTAATTGATAAATATGATTGATGTGCTTTTATTGCAGAACTTTTTGAAGCCAACATGTGCACATACATGTACTTACTGCTCATTAATTAATATATAATAGTTTTTATTAATCTGGTGTGGCAATTATGATAATGTTGATGAAACTACCTATCCCCACTACACAAAATAAGGTAGACAAACCACTTATGGCTCACTATGTAAATTAAGGTACTACTGTAGACGAACTGGTAGGTTAATGAAACCACTGTTATTCTGACCCACCAGCGTCCATTGATCATACCTTCAAAATATAGGGCTCTAGTCATATGAGGAGTACGAAAAGGACCACTTATTCCATTGAGACCAATTGTCATAGACTGACTGACCCACATTTCAAGTATTTGAATACATCAGTGGGACTAAAGTCACCATGAATAGCTAAACTTTAACATTTGGAAGACACAGATCCCATCGCTACTTGGCGTTTGTCAAAGTTTTATGTAAACTAAAAAGTGGACATAGTAAGAAACACATTTTTGTCAGGTTTGTTTAAAAATTGACTTTCTTACTCGTATCGGAAGCATTATTTTTTATGTTTTTCATTGCATTCAATGACCATGTGGATACTATTTGTAAATAGTGCCAATTGTGCAGGAAATTGAAAATTAATACACGTACGCAATGTAGTGAATGTACATTGGTCACTTACAACAGTATTGCTGTTAAGCTAGCTTTTACAGCGATGTGGCTAAGTGCACTAACTATATTGGAAGTTAAGCAACGATGTACAGTGTCAGTACTTGGATGGTTGACAGATGTCACTTTAGCGATATTCATAATTCTCGGAAGTGATCGAATTCAGGTCATGATCGAAAATACGTTACGGCACCATACATTGTAAACATCAAACAATTGTTCATTTATTTTCTACTCTCGCAAGATGGACATGGTTATTCTGCGAGCCATTTACAGGACAAAAATGATACAATACTACGCGACAATTATCTATACTATACACCTATATTTACCTTTAATAACACCAGCGAACTGTTGAAAACGTACAAAATATGGACAAAATATATAAACAGCAATCGGAATACGTTTCATTTTACCGGCAATTACTTTGACCGAAACATTGCGAAACATATTTACTGCAGAACAATGACTTTGTCGTCTGGTTTGGTATTTTGATTATCAACTAAAGCTAAGAATTTTAATTGTTAATTCGTTAATATTATGATAACAGTAATTTTTTTGAGACAAGATTTTTTAGCTTTAATTTATTTGGAATAATAGTCACAAGGCACCACTTTTTTAACGAGTTCTTGACGTCGCCCGAGTAATACCGTAACGGGTTCGTAATACGTTTCGGTTTCGACCCCTATAAGTTAATATATGTAAAGTATAAGTCAATACGTGTGAAGTATAAGTTAATACATATAAAGTACTCGTTAATACATGTAAAGAAAGGTCATTACCTGTTAAGTATTAGATAATACTTGTAAAGTATAAGTCAATACATGTAAAGTAAAAGTCAATACTTGTAAACTAGAAGTTGGTACATGTAAAGTATAAGTCAATACATGTAAAGTATAAGATAATACTTGTAAAGTATAACTTGATAAATGTAAAGTACAAGTTTATATGTAAAAAGAACAAGTTAATACATGTAAAGTATACATTAATACATGTAAAGTATAAGTCAATACATGTAAAGTATAAGTAAAGACATGTAAAGTATAAGTTAATACATATAAAGTACTCGTTAATACATGTAAAGAAAAAGTCATTACCTGTAAAGTATAAGATAATACTTGTAAAGTATCAATTAATTCATGTTAAGTATAAGTTAATACATGTAGAATATAAGTTAGTACATGTAAACTATAAGTCAATACTTGTAAAGAATAAGTAAATACATGTTAAGTACACGTTAATACAACATTTAGCAATCTTTATAAAATAGCCGGTTAAGGTTTATTGCAGTTTAGAGATATAAAGGTTGCACGTTATAGTTATCAGATTGTACACTATCGTAATATGACACATATGATTATGCAATTAATTAATAAGAAAGTCATTGTTTTCTTTAGCGCAAACAGAAATGGAGCGTCTTCAAAACAGTCCTAGCTGTGCTGGCCAGCACGAGTTCAACATACAACACGTAGAAAGCGGTTTCTATTTCGTCAGCTTAGATGGCACAAATGTAAGCTGTTCCTTAGATTCTGGTGGCAAAAATAAAGTTTGGACATTAACAGGTTTGTATTTAATATATTCAGATTAC
Organism: Panopea generosa; assembly: GCA_029582155.1. Classification (NCBI taxonomy): domain Eukaryota; kingdom Metazoa; phylum Mollusca; class Bivalvia; order Adapedonta; family Hiatellidae; genus Panopea; species Panopea generosa. The sequence goes on along the minus strand of CM055896.1, from coordinate 67,060,028 downwards.
ATTTGATTATTATAATATAATTGTTTTCTCTTTCATAAGGAAAACATATATTAAATGGTCCCATGCAAACAGACTGGCCAGTTTTCGTACGTATGCACTTGTCTGTTTATTTGTTTGTATGTCTGTCTGTCCCTCTCTCTTAAAAATAACGACATTGCCAATATATTGCCCGATTTATATGCTGCTCAAATCAGTATCTACAAAATGTATAATTGTTGATATAGAACTGCATCAATATAAAACTTACATTTGTTTCTTGTAGTTTGTGGACGGACTACCGTGCATAATAAGGGACATGATGTGTACCTGGATACCGTCAATGACGACGTATTCTTATCATCTGATAAGAATGCAGTTTGGGCGTTAGCCTTTCAGGGATAAGTGAAGCATGCTTTTTATGCGTTACGAGTCAAAGTTCTAACTTAATCTTGGTGTTTCTATTACATAAACTATAATCAATATTTGTCATATTTGTTTAGTATGTTACATTCTTCTAAAAGTTCAATCTAAACATTTATGATTTTTTTTCTATTTGTAGTTTATTGGTGGAACAATTTTGATAACTAATAGTATGCTTACATGCATTGTTATGTAATTATGGTTCTTAAGATAATAAGCAAATAGGTCAAACATAAAGAAACAAAGACTTGTTTAATGTTTTTAACCGCTTTTAAAATGACTTAAGCCAATGTTTATTTAACACTCTATTATCATTGACTGAAGTTAAACTCATTTGAAATACATCACAGTTGATAAAGTCACCGTTAACTATTAAACATTAACCACCGGAAGGCGAATATTTCCACAAGCTTTTACTTGTAAAAAAGTCCAAATGAAATATCATTTTTATATACTAAGATCTTCATCATGTAGAGTTAAGTTGACTGAAGGACTTGGCATGCAAATAAGATATAAATTGTAAACGTTTAAAACATGTTCTTTAGAATGTATAATTGAATGAGTTTAATTGTTACCATAGAGATAAATGTTTTTTTCGTCAGTTAGGGCAGTGTTCTTCATCAAAAAAAAAACTAAGTTGTGTTTTCCTGAATGATATTAAGATGCATTGATTTGATACATTATTCTGCAGAAAATAAACTGTCAAAAAAAAAAAGAATTGATATTGAAATACAACTAATACCTGCTTTGTTGAATGAGATATATTGTGCTGTGTATAAAGCATGTAACAACGAATTAAAAAAAAACGTCACATAAAATGTTGATCTTTGTATTTTAATCGCTTTTTTTTCTATTTCTGTTTGTAATCACACTTACGAAATAAAACCCTCTTTGAAAAATGACAGTGTTGTGTTTATTTGGCATTTAATGTACCCAAATATTTTTTCTATTATATTTTTTTAACAAACACAGTGCCCATTCATATTAGGGGATCCTCCATGACCGAGTGATCTAAGGTGTTGCTTCAAGATCACTACCCTCTCACCGCTAAGATCGTGGGTTCGAGTCCCACTCGTTCCAAAAAACCTTATTAAAGAAGGTTTACTAGTTACTTACACCGCCAATAAAACTGGTTATACCATATATAATCTGGAATGTGTTGATAATGGCGTTAATCCTCAACCCATTCATATAAAGCCCATGGTGTTTGATGTTGGTTTGAGCCGTTAATATCATTGTGCTTAATTGGTATTTATCTCGAAAAATATTGTCTATTGCATTGATTTCAAAGTGAGAAAAATAAAATTTCAATATTTATCTATTCTTCAATATTTTAATATTGAAATAAAGATATGTTAATTAACATAACTGTATACCTAGTTCCCACACTAATGTGTCACTATAAACACTATCAGTTTTGTATTTTACAACCATAAGGATTCTGACATAATTAATTGTTTTGTACAATGGTTGAAAGTGTTGAGGCCTTCAACAGGGCTTGAACCTGAATCTCTTTTCATGTTTAAACATTTTCTTCAATTCAATTTTACATACATAATTGGACATTCCATCTCCCTTTTTAAACTAATTTGAACAGCACTGTTTTAAAGGCTTGTCTCTTCTTTCGGACTTTAAAAGCAGGTACTGGGTGGAAATCCCTATAAATGTTAAAAAAAAATGAAAAAAGAGGTATATAAAATTGATATTGAAGATCTGTTAATATTCACATAAAGATGGTTCTCTATTAGTACTCGTTTATTTGTTTATACAATGTGCGAAATATCAAGAACATGAAACAAACACACAAAATTTGACTCCTTAACGTAAAAGCTAATTTGTCTTACCCAATACATATTTACATTTAATGAAATAATATATAAGCATAATTTAACATTCATTGTTGGTAACTGTTTTCTGGCATTTTATTCATGATAACGGATCAATTAACCACTTCATTTCTAAGTTTAAATGCTTGAGCTTAATATTTTGAAGTTATCTTTAGAGGTACTTGTCAAATTAGTTTAATGTTGGCCATCTGCAAACATATTTCATTAAGTTCTAGTTGCATTTAGTACATATTCTGCCATCTCTAGGTGTGTTATTGTATCTTCCATGGTCTATTTCTAATCTGTGTGAAGATGGTTTAATTAAATCAAAGGGTATATCTATTTCAAATTGGTATAACCAAATGTAAGGAAAACCGAGGTGAACATGTGATTTTTTTTATTTGGTCTGCCCAATTGGTTTTATTGAAATTATTATTTTCAACATCATTTTTTTAACATGATATAAACTTTTTTGGTTAACATATTAAGGTCTAGTTTTTATGTATGTATTTTTTATGATAAATAGCCCTAATATTGCTATTAAAAAGGTAAAACAATGGGGCTGGATGGACCATGCTAAATGGGGCCGGATTCTCTAGGGGGCCGGATAATCTTGGGCCGAATTGTCCATGGCCGTTTTGGAGTGGGGCCGGTTTCGATATTGCGAATATAGTCTTTCCCAGATATACGATCCAAGAACCTGATATCTCCCGCATCGGAAGAGCTGGATTCGTTCTACAGATTATTACGAAACCGGAATATAAAGCGCCTCTCAAGGAAAACGAAGACAGCCCATCGCACAACCGCAAGAACAAGAAATGAGGAGGATGTAAACGCTACAAAAAATACAACAGGACATCCAATATGAATGCAACAAAGCCTATAACAGCTATGTACGGGACATTGTCACTGAAGGCAGAAATCCGAAAAAGCTTTACACATTCGTCGAGGGAAAGCGTTGGGACAGCAGTGGCGTCTCCTCTCTCAAGAGTGAAGGCATCGCACATAGCGACCCGAAAGTTACGGCATCTCTCCTCAACAGCCAGTTCATTAGTGTCTTCACTGAAAAAAGCACCACTAGCCTCCATCCTTGCCTGGAGACCTATATCCCAAGGTCCACCACTTCGATATTGACAAGGAAGGTGTACAGAAACTCCTCCAGGCCCTTGATTCTCACAAAGCAGCAGGACCAGACGCGCTACCTACACGCTTCCTGAAGGAGGCTGCCAACGAGATAGCACCAGCACTCAAACTCGTATTCCAAGCATCGTTGCAACAAGGCAATGTCACAGAATATTGGAGACAAGCATATTTGACTCCAATATTTAAAAAAATGTTACAGAGGCCAACCTGCCAACTACAGGCCAATGTCGCTTACCTCCGTATGCTGCAAGATGCTAGAACACGTCATCCACAGCCAAGTCATGAAACACCTTGACTCACCAGATACTGTCAGACCAACAGCACGGTTTCCGCAAGAAAAAATCCTGCGAATCCAGCTCATCCTCAGCCTTCGATATTTCACCGCTGGACTAGATGCAGGTGAACAGATAGATGCCGTACTTCTTGATTTCAGCAAGGTTTTCGACAAAGTTCCCCACGAACGACTGTTGATCAAGTTGAGACACTACGGCATCAGGGACCCAGTACTGAGCTGGATTCAGAGCTTCCTGACAGGTAAAACCCAGCAGGTCATGGCTGAAGGCCACATGTCAACCTCCGCTCCTGTCACTTCCGGTGTGCCACAGGGCTCAGTTCTCGGACCTTTACTCTTCCTGCTCTACATCAACGATCTCTCGGACAGAGAAAACTCCACATCTCTGCTCTTTGCTGACGACAGCCTCGTCTACTGGAGAATAAAGTCCATAGACGACGCTGCCAAACTACAGGAAGACCTGGACAAACTACAGCAATGGGAGCGAGACTGGATGATGTCCTTCAACCCTTCAAAGTGCGAGGTCGTGCGCATTACCAGGAAGAGAAACCCTACCCTCGTAAGCTACCAAATCCATGGGCACAACCTAATCGTAGCCAAAACAGGACGATACCTGGGTACAACGATTTCGGACATTCATAAGGAGAAACCTGTCCAGCTGTCCACAGGAAACCAAGGCCCAAGCATACAAGACCCTCTTTCGCCCAACACTCGAGAATGCCTCCATGGGATCCATACACACAAGTTGGCATACAGCAGCTAGAGACAGTCCAACGTAGGGCAGCACGCTGCGTCAAGGGAGACTACCGCACAGCTAGCTGCACCTCCTAGATGATGACAGACCTTGGTTGGCCATCTCTCCAACATAGACGGCAGCTGACCATGATGTACAGGATCATCCATTACCATATCGATATCCCCGCAACACCGTATCTCCACACCGAAACTGTAGCGACCAGAGGCCAAGCAACCAGATACGTTGTACCCTTTTGCAGAAATGACTATCTTCGCCACTCCTTCTTCACCTCGGCTACACGGCTGCGGAACTAGCTACCAGAGCACCTGGCCACAGCGTCCAACCTGGAGGCATTCAAGGGAAGGCTCGTACAGTATTAATGGTCAGCTACCACCACTGAGACTGACTGAAAAAAAAGTATAGGGATGTCCTGGGAATATATTTTTAAAGTAAGTTTAATTCTGGTTGAATGAAAATGTTAAACTGGCAAATGATCACAATAAAATATAAGTTTATTATGTTTGTGTCAATAAAAAAATAGAATTATGTTTCTGTGAATGACTAAATTCATCTATCAAGGAAACTGCATGGAAAGTAAAATTGTTTAAATTTACTTTTTTATGCTGAAAGTGGAGGTATCCAACTTCAGGGGGCAAAAAGTGGTAAAAAGTGGTACTTTTGACCCCATTTTTGGGACATTTAATTTGAGTCTAGGACAGTACTTTAATATGATATAACACGTTTTGGTCCGCGGATGATAGAAATAGTGAAAATAAGGTCAAACATTATAATGTATGTCTATGGAAAACGCAATGGTGGTAGCTGACCTAATATCCCACACTGTACAAAGTTTTATTTCTTTTAAACCTGCACTACTAGTTTTGCGCTTCACAGATCATTCTTGTACAGTCACACATGTACGACAATGCCTCAGCGAGGGCCCTGTACATTACTGGAAGAAAAAGAAGAAGAATATGAAATAAATGTCAACCGAACTTCTTACTTCCATTTTTGGAAAGTATCCAAATAGCCACTATTTTTGACAGATGGCGGGAAATACGTTTTGGGTCTTTCCGTACACAAACGATAGTTGAACATATTATGAAACAACAACTAAATATATTTAATTGTTTTCACCCAGAGTATATAATTTGACATGTTTTCATGTTTATTATGTAATATTTCTGATATATTTTATCCTAATTTCAAACCTTCAAAATGTAAGGTTTAAATTTTGGCTAACTACTATTTTCAAACTGATCAACATTAGTAAGTATATATAATGATTTTGTCCACGGATTTAATTTAGCGTTTCTCCCTTCTGTCGTGAAATGCCATGTACATGCCAGTCGTTTTGCTCCTTTTGCCTATTCGGACAGGTGTATCTGGGGTACCAGTCAAGTAAATTACCCGGGAACCAGTCCACATTACTGGTAAACATACACACCAGACTGAAAGGACATACCGACAAGGTCCAACTTAGCTTCAGCTAAGGCGCCAGCTTTTGTGGATAAGGTAAGTCAACCTTTAGTCTATGTGAAAATCATCATATTAAGTTGGAAAGCTGGGTATTTTTCAAACGAAAGTTGGAAAATCTCTGCTGGAAAAATCCCGCCGTCTTGATTCGTACCGAGACCAGGGTTCGATTTCAGTTTGGTTAACGGGTCTCACCTCCGCTACACAACATCTTCCGGTATAATACAATAAATAATGCTCTTTGCTACACTGTTGGACAAGGTTGGACAACAAAAGAGTTTATTTAAAAGCTACAGAATAGTCCAAAGTTGAAGTTCTGTAACCGGAAATAGGTGTGTTACTGAAAACCGGTAACTGGGTCTCACTATTTAGCGTCAAGAAGCGTCAAGATCTTTATTATTAATATAAGTTACCAACAGAAAATAACCATGTGTATATCATACATATATAAACATATATCAGTTGATTTTTTTAAATTCCATTCATTAATAAAGTCATAATTGAACTTTGTTTCTCCGTTGTGACAGGAAGCTGGCCCACCATTAATTTCACATAGACCTTAATACTGGCATAGTATACTGTCACACTTACAGCTGTGCTCCAAACTACATGAGAATTTCCAGAAATCATATTCAATTCAAGCAGAACACAAAAAACAGTTAAAAACATGGGCATTAACTGCTTCCAATTTCACAATTTTGCTCAAAGCTAAAGTAGGTGTCCCTATTTCACATACAGGGGTCAAATCAGCCAAATTATGCAAAATTCTTACCATCTAAGAAATAGTCCCATCTGTGTGTTATAGCTACCAGTCAACTCAATTTTGCACCATTCTCTGGGAAAATATATTCCCATCTCAAGTTCACATTGCAATAGTACCTGTCAAGTGCATTTTTACCCTCACACCATCTTGAACGGCCACTGTCAATTTTCTATGGAACTACTTTCGGGTACTATCATTTTGACCCCCTGGTTCCAAGTCTAAGTCCACACCGACAAGAAGATCCGCCATTTTGTTTATGCAAAAGATAGTAACCTGTTAGCGTCAAGAAGTGTCAAACTATATATCAATTTACATTTCATATAACTATACAGTATACCTATTCCACACTTAATTCATAATTTACTATTGAATACGTAATGGACATTTTCAACTTTTATTTTATTTTTTGACAACAAGCCAAAATGAACTAAGCGTCAAGAAATCTTTCAGGTAAAATCACTATTTAGTGACAAGAAGAGTCGAGAAGTGTCAAGAAATGTTTCGTTACAGGTAATATCACTATTTAGTGACAAGAATAGTCAAGAAGCGAGGGGTGTCATGAACTACATACGCAATAGTCTATATGATGATTTATTCTTCTTTATTATTTTATAGTATTATCTTAAATTTTAAAAAAATATCTATATTATTTTATTAAATTATTTTTAAATGAATTTTTTTTCTTTATAACTTAATCATATTATTTCAATTTAATCATTTTTTTGTGTTCTGATTAGCGTCAAGAAGCGTTTCGTTACAAATTTACCGTAACAAGGTAAAAGTGTATTTAGGCCACACCATTGGGAGGCGTTTTATATCATGAGTGACCCATAATATTTTGAAAATACAAGCTTTAATTCTGGCCGCGCCAGATGTAATAGCATGTAACTAATTTTCTTGATTTGCCAAAGTTTAAAATCTTTTGATACAGTTTTTGCTTTCTCAAAATTTCTTCTTTTTTATTTTTGTGAAATGTAGCGAGTTGGATTTGCAGACAAACTCTGGGCTGACTCAAAGTCACCATGGCCACACAAGGCTCCCCTAACCAACAATTCCTGGTGTAACACCTCCATTTCTAGCATGTCTATCAGATCGGGCAGATATATATTTTTTTAATTATTTTGTTAAAATGTCTCGAAAAATGGGACTCATACTTTCATTTTTTGGCCACACAGATTTGTAGTCCAGCGAGTCCTGGGACTCGTACATTGAAATTTATGAATAAATCACTGCTTATTTTATTATTATTTTATCAATCCAATAAATGAATTTAAAATATAGATTTGTAAGTTATTATAATTTGTCATATTTCTATTCATTATTTACTGCCTCTTTATCCTATTTATTATTTGCACAATGTTTTTGTAAATATAAATCAATGCTTGTCAAATATATTTATTTTTTCCATTTTCAGATATTCATCTATTATGCGAGTTCATAATTTCCATTTTGTTAATATACATTATGCTATTTCCAAACAATTCTTATATTAAGTTCAACTTCATAAATAATACAATAACAAACGTTTTAGGTTAAGTTTATTATCTTTGATGTTTAATTAGAAACAGTTTGTATCTATATACTTAGAACACACAAATAAATCTCTGAAATTTGATAAGATGAAAGTATTTACTTAATTTGACAAAGCTGCACTTGTATCACAATTACTCCCAGAGAATACACAACACTTGCACAAAAAATTTAAGTGTGCAGCAGACTAAGAATGCAAGTCTTTTGTACTTAACAAGGGTGGTGGGAGCTTAATTTATAAAATGGGGAAGAGTATGGTTAAATCTGGTACATGCCATGCCAGTCGTTTTGCCCATTTTGCCTAATTCGGGTATCTGGGGGTTTGACCACCAAATTTGAGGCTGCAATGTAAGAGTTTGTGCATATGTTTTGAAATTTACAGGGCACATATATATGTACCCATTTTCAGGTCAGGTACCCCACCTAAACCCCTACGGTTATGTTCTAGTGACTCAAAATGGTTTTACAATATATTGAATTAAATAAGTTATGCTCTACTATGTGTTAGAAGAAATGTTTTTTATAGTCGTTTTGATTTGAGTTAATTATATATATATATATATATATATATATATATATAATATTAAATAGTCATTATGTAGTCTAAAGAGTTTCCATCCTTAAATCTATGTACAGTAACGTTGAAATTGATTTTGCCTGTGTGCCCGCTTCATATAAATCTAAATACTCATATGAATATAAAACCATATGGAGATTTTAATCTCAGAGTATTACTAACTGAAACTTTTTTTACTGTTAGTTAAAATGCACACACACACAGACACACACACACACACACACACACACATGAACTGATATCTTTATATGAGTAGGATCCAATAAAGGATTCATAACTACTCACACGCTATATGCTACATAAAGGTCAGACATAGAAACCCGTTGGATCATGAATATATAGTGATATCATAGTAATTTTATTTCATAAAGGGAGATAATTAAAATCACAGCAATGCAATTTCCTATATTTGGGATCTTTTTCAGATACACTTTCACAATTTACGATATATATTATTATATTAATATATATATATATATACAGAGATAATTATTTGTGGACAACCAGACATAAATTTTCAGACCAGACTATGGCGAGTGCACCTAGCTACAATGCAATCCATAGACACAAGATCAAGGTGTCTACCGACCCAATAGAATTAGTGTTAACCATGACTTACATACTATGGTTTTACATTCAACACATATGAGCTAGAGGGACAAATTACACACATGAACTGAAACCTTCATATGAGTAGGATCAAGTTAAGGAGTTGTAACTACTCGCACGCTGTATATATTCTATTTCCTAGCTACAACGCAACCCAAAGACATATTCTTTAATTTTGTTTTTGGTTGTTATATTCATAATTGCTTACCATGCTGTGTGCTCATATATATCTGGTCATTGAGAGAGAGCCGATCTCCATCTGTCGGAATTAAATTTTCCAAATAAAAATATCAAATCACGTATACATTTTCCGTTACAGTAACAAACATGACTGACACTTCTGAACAAGTGGTCTTTTTCAGTTATTAGATGCATTTGTTACATAATATTCCATTTAAACACTTTAATTATATATATATATATATAATGAAAGGACAAGCAATAACCGGTTCTGTTGAGAGATTCAGAAACCAATGTATTCTTCCATATGCAATCATCACATAGTGGTAACAATGAATCGGAGACGTCTTGTAAGTGAGTCTGGTAAAACATACATATGATCCTATTTTAATTTTGTTCATATCACATAAAACTACAGAGCATCAGCAATACAACCATGTTAAAAAAAAATAAAATATTTTTTTTTTTTTTAAAAAAGACATCAAAAATTTTAAAAATGAAAATAAAAATTAAAAAAATTAAATCCTCCCCGTTTTTTGTTTATTCCTAATATATTAACCTATTTCTTCATAGTTTAAAACAATCTGTATTTTCAACCTAATCAGAGTCAGTAAAAATGACTAGACAGAATACACATTTAAAGTTTTATAACTTACTGTCATCTTCTATTATCTTCTGTTTATATGTTATATACAACCGTGGTTATCTGTCAAAAATACCATATTTACTTCATTAATTTATTAGTTTAGCAGTGTTTCATGCAGGTCTGTAATAATGTTTTTTTTTTTAAAATTGTTATGGACAATTATAAAATTGATATGTCTTTAACTGTATAACGAGTTTACAATTCTCTGTAATCAAAGGACCATTCTATGGGTTCACGGATGATATTATAAACACACCACACATCAAATAACTCCTTTTCTTTATTAGACCTTCCCTAGCATTGTACCAGAGCGGTGATCTAGTGGAAAAACATCTGCCTTGTGAGTTCAATTCTCGGTTGGGTAAAAACAAAGATTTAAAAAATGGTACTAGAAGCTTCTTTGCTTGGTGATCAGAATTTAGAGGATAGTTCTAGGTCAGGTCAGCCCGGGGTCAGTATATTGTGACCAGGTGGGGTATCGTACCATGTGTCTGCATCATGATACTTCAGTGTGGTAACTCTTAGAAAACTTCCTAAGTAGACACTAAAAACTGTTGAAAGCGATGCTGAATACCATGCAACAACAACAATTCTAACTGGTTTAAACCGCCATGATATTCTGAACACTTTGTATATATAGTTTTTATCAGGAATTGGTGCTGGTCACAAAAAGTGATGCTGTCACTCAGTTACTATTATTTAATTATATATCTATGGTATACTTTACAGATTTTCACAATCAAAGATGAAGAAAGGGAACATGTGTATGATTGTTATTGCTGTTGTTTTGCCTACACTGGTGACATCACTGGACAATGGTTTGGCAAGAACTCCACCCATGGGTTGGATGCACTGGGAGAGATTCAGGTGTAACATAAACTGTACAGCTGACCCCCATAACTGCCTCAGGTATACATCAATAATAATGTTAAACCCTTTATGTCATGCAAACGACTGGGAGCAGTCATACAAAAACAATATAGTCAGTAGTCTCCCTGTCCATCACATGTAGGTACATACTGGTTATGTTTAATAAGCTGCTGCTACTCTTTCTTTCTTAATTATATGAATATGTTATTGGACTGGAAAAATTAAAAGAAAAATCAGTAACCTCAGAGGGGACTAAGGTCAAGCAAAAGCGCTTAGTGTCAATGTAGCCACAAAAGCAGCAGCTCTATGGGGAGATGGTAGTGAATTAATGTTATATACCTACCTATTTATATAAACCCCAAATTCCAGCCTGCTACCTAGCTCAATCTTTGCTATAAAATATTGGACATATCTACTTATTTTACTTTCATTCTGAAACCAGTTCTTGCAATTTATGCAATTCACATTTGAAGTCTTCCTTGGTAGAACCAGTGTTTGACATATGCAGATAATATATGACATATTCAAATATCATCAATATATAAACAAAAACATACAATGGTCTAGTCATGAGCTGGACATAACATTTTTCAATAGTGACCATACCAATTTTCCACCAATGAAATTGGGACTGAAAAAAATTCACAAGAAAAATCAGTGTTCTCAGCTTTGGCATAAATTCATACGTTTAGTTTAGTTTAAACTTATTTATTTTACTTCGATTGTGAAACAAGGTCTTACAACTTAGACAAATCACACTCGAAGTCTTCCTGGTTAGAACCAGTACAAAGCATATGCGGAAAAAGTGTCTTGCTCAAGGATACCACACATAGCCGTGGCGGAGGATCGAACACACAACCCTGCGATCATGGGTTCAGTGCTCTACCACTAGACCATGCGTTCTATGTTTTACATAGATACACATACACCTAATGACCTATTTTATAAGTCGTAAATTAAGTCTTAGTACAACTGTATCAAGGTTTAAATTTGCGGCAATGATTATCAGACTAGTTGGTGTAGATAGCTTATACAATTATGTTTATACTAATTTATTTTAGCTTGATTGCAAACTAAGACCCCACCACCCCATACACCTTATAATACCATTTCTGAATATTTGTTAACAAGAAAGGCAGCTTGGAACTTTGTCATACTTCTTCACACTTTTGATTTAAGTTTAATTATTCTTCAGTGAGAAGTTGATCATGCAGATGACAGATGAGATGGCATCTGGTGGTTACCGAGATGCTGGCTATGAGTATGTATCCATTGACGACTGCTGGATGTTACCAAACAGGAGTCCTGATGGTAGACTTCAGCCAGACCCGGTCCGGTTTCCAAGTGGAATGAAGGCTTTAGCAGACTATGTAAATTTCATCCCTTTCATACTTATTCTTTGCCTTTGAAGATTTATAATTCGTAGTAACAGAGCAATTTCATTTCAAATCCTGATATTGTAGATTTGTTTGTTAATACCGTATCATTGTATCTATATTTCAGGAATATCACAATTTTATTTTTTAACATGATGGTTTGTGACTTACACTTTTTCCACGCCAACATGTTTCACATACTGTAGTTTTATTAATTAATTTGTTGGCTGAAACATTGAAATCTATGGAGTCCTTTAATCAAACTCTACACCAACTTATCTGTTTGATTGTAACTGACTGTTTCAGGGCTGGAAAATTTCACTCGTCCGCTCGCTATGACGAGTGAACATTTTGTGAGGACAAGTAAGATTTAAGAAACTGACCATAATATTTCTTTGATATTAAGCTTTCAATTAAAAATGTCGGAAAGGGGAGGACGAGTAGCTTTTACAAGAAATTTCTAGCCCTGTGTTTGTTAAATTCTACAAACCATCCATCGTAATTGTCACTGAATATTTGTTTATTTTTCAAAGAGTAAATTATTGTACATTATCATACCAAGATTATGACTTATTTACTTTTGATTCCTCCACAGCAGAGTGATCCATGGCAGTCTGGAAATTATTTACTTATTTTGTAGAATAATGGGGGGGGGGGCTGTTGTACTCGCCCGGGCGTTGGCGTTGGTTTTTCAGGTTAATGTTTTTTTATCAGGTAAGATATCTATGCAACCACTCATTTGATATAAATGAATCTTCACATGTATGTTCAGCATCATCAATAGAACACACAGAGACAAGAACCAAAACTCTGGATTGCATTTTGGCAGAGTTATGGTCCTTTTTGGACTTTATTTTTCAGGTTAAAGTTTTTTATCACGTTAAGATATCTGTGCATCCACTCAATGAATTTGAATGAAACTTCACATGTGTGTCCAGCATCATTATTGGAACACACAGAGACAAGAACCATAATTTGGGTTGCTTTTTGGCACAGTTATGGCCCTTTTTGTACTTATTTTTTCAGGTTAAAGTTTTTAATCAGGTAAGATATCTATCATGAACGGAATGCACAGAGATAACATTTTTAGCAGGTTAAAGATTTTGAGCAGGTTAAAGTTTTTGAGCAGGTACATATTTCATCGACCTATCATTGGATATGAATGAAACTTCACATGTGTGTTCAGTATCATCAAGGGAATGCACAGAGATGAGAATTAAAACTCTGGGTTGCATTTTTTTTAGAGTTATGACCATTTCGAACTTAGACATGTGTTTTGTTTTTAGCAGATGTGTTTTGTTTTTAGCAAGATAAATATTGTAGTACAGTTTTTCAGGTTTCATTTTCATGAAAGTTTAATATTTTGTAAATTTCTTTTCTTCATTTTCATGAAAGGGTATCCAGCTGTGATAAACTGTGAATGCTGGTACAAGCTTATTTCAACTATAGATCCATTTTCATGAACTGATACTTAAATATTGCCCTCTGATGTGAAGTTAGTGGCCTACATTGTATATATATATATATATATATATATATATATATATATATATATATATATATATATAAAACTGAACAACAATGTTGAAAGATATTCAGTATTGGTAAACTGTATGTGTTGGTACAAAACTATAGATCCATTAACAAGAACAGGTATATTACAATATGATTTGAAGTTAGTGCATAATTGTATTGCATATGTAAAATGGTGATTAACTAATCTTGAATATTTTAAATTATTGCTGGAATTATTTCAGGTAATGTTTAATTTGTATATTAGTATTGCTTGACCAACTTATATTAGTCTAGTCATGCAATTGAAGTATTAAGGGTTATTATATGTATATGATGTGCCTTAAGTTAGGTATTGGCACACCTATTGGGGTTATTTATCAGCAATGGTTAATGAATTTATAGATCAATTTTAAAGTTTGAAAGACAAATATTACAAATAACAAATGCAATCAAGCAATAATTGTAGCTTAATTTTATTACCCCTGAGTTTTCATTGTCTTGGATTTGGTACTTATTTCTTGAAAAAGCTGTTGTTTTAGAACAGCATCGGAAAAGTTGAGCACACTGTCACTCCGACAGCTCTTGTTACTTCTCGGGCTCTCCATGGCAGAGTGAGCCATGGCAGTTCGGAGATTATTTATTTCTTACTTCATGGGCTCTCCATGGCAGAGTGAGCCATGGCAGTTTGGAGATTATTTATTTCTTACTTCATGTGCTCTCCATGGCAGTGTGAGCCATGGCAGTTAGGAGAATATTTATTTCTTACTTCATGGGCTCTTCATGGCAGAGTGAGCCATGGCAGTTTGGAGATTATTTATTTCTTACTTCATGGGCTCTCCATGGCAGTGTGAGCCATGGCAGTTTGGAGATTATTTATTTCTTACTTCATGGGCTCTCCATGGCAGAGTGAGCCATGGCAGTTTGGAGATTATTTATTTCTTACTTTATGGGCTCTCCATGGCAGAGTGAGTCATGGCAGTTTGGAGATTATTTATTTCTTACTTCATGGGCTCTTCATGGCAGAGTGAGCCATGGCAGTTTGGAGATTATTTATTTCTTACTTCATGGGCTCTTCATGGCAGAGTGATCCATGGAAGTCTGGCAATTATTTATATCTTACTCGTCAGGCTGTGGGTTTAAATCCAGCACAGTCTGAAGTCTCCACTAAGTTTACTGCGAAAGGTTGTTGGTACTTTAGGTTTACTGATCGTCTGTTAGCCCTCGATGGCATAAAAACGACGCTAAATATTCAATCAATCAATCAATCAATTGTTTGTACTACAGAGATCAAGTTTGACCTTCTGCCATCGTTAATACTATTAACCATGTTGTTTATATGTTGAAAATGCAGTTTAATCCCCATGCCCACCCTTACTTCAACCCCCTATGCCCACCCTCACTTTAACCCCTATGCCCACCCTCACTTTAACCCCTATGCCCACCCTTACTTTAACCCCTATGCCCACCCTCACTTTAACCCCTATGCCCACCCTTACTTTATCCCCTATGCCCACCCTTACTTTAACCCCTATGCCTACCCTTACTTCAACCCATATGCCCACCCTTACTTTAACCCCAATGCCCACCCTTACTTCATCCCCTATGCCCACCCTTACTTCAACCCCTTTGCCCACCCATACTTCAACCCCTATGCCCACCTTTACTTCAACCCCTATGCCCACCCTTACTTTAACCCTCTATGCCCATCCTCACTTTAACCCCTATGCCCACCCTCACTTTAACCCCTATGCCCACCCTCACTTTAACCCCTATGCCCACCCTTACTTTAACCCCTATGCCCAACCTTACTTCATCCCATATGCCCACCCTTACTTCAACCCCATATGCCCACCCTTACTTCAACCCCTATGCCCACCTTTACTTCAACCCCTATGCCCACCCTTTCTTCAACCCATATGCCCACCCTTACTTTAACCCCTATGCCCACCCTTACTTTAACCCCTATGCCCTCCCCCCCCCATACTTAAACCCCTATGCCCACCCTCACTTTAACTCCTATGCCCACCCTCACTTTAACCCCTATGCTCACCCTCACTTTAACCCCTATGCCCACCCTTACTTTAACTCCTATGCCCACCCTTACTTTAACCCCTATTTCCATCCTCATTTTAATCCCCATGCCCACCCTCATGCATGTAAATATGAGTTTGAAATACGCTTACTTATGTGATTAACTTTTCAGATTCATTCAAAAGGCCTGAAGCTGGGTATATATGAAGACATGGGCTTGTATACCTGTAAAAAGTACCCAGGAAGCAAGTTTTTTTTGGAGGAAGATGCCAATACATTTGCATCATGGGGGGTGGACATGCTAAAGTTGGATTGCTGCTATGCAGGAGGTCTCGCTGATCTTGAAACAGGTAACCAATTATGTCTGCATGGTTACTTCAGTAGGGAGGACAGAGAATTATTATATTTCTGTGTATGCATGGTTACTACAGTAGGGAGGACAGAGAGTTATCATACATATATTTCTGTGTATGCATGGTTACTATAGCAGGGAGGACTGAGAGTCATCATTTTACTATGTATACATGGTTACTTCAGAAGGGAGGATTGAGAGTTATCATATTTCTGTGTATGCATGATTACTATAGCAGGGAGGACTGAGAGTTATCATATTTCTGTGTATGCATGGTTACTATAGCAGGGAGGACTGAGAGTTATTATATTTCTGTGTATGCATGGTTACTACAGTAGGGAGGACTGAGAGTTATCATACATATATTTCTGTGTATGCATGGTTACTATAGCAGGGAGGACTGAGAGTCATCATTTTACCATGTATACATGGTTACTTCAGAAGGGAGGATTGAGAGTTATCATATTTCTGTGTATGCATGATTACTATAGCAGGGAGGACTGAGAGTTATTATATTTCTGTGTATACATGGTTACTACAGTAGGGAGGACTGAGAGTTATCATACATATATTTCTGTGTATGCATGGTTACTATAGCAGGGAGGACTGAGAGTCATCATTTAACCATGTACACATGGTTACTTCAGAAGGGAGGATTGAGAGTTATCATATTTCTGTGTATGCATGGTTACTATAGCAGGGAGGACTGAGAGTTATTATATTTCTGTGTATACATGGTTACTTCAGAAAGGAGGATTGAGAGTTATCATATTTCTGTGTATGCATGGTTACTATAGCAGGGAGGACTGAGAGTTATCATATTTCTGTGTATGCATGGTTATTATAGCAGGGAGGACTGAGAGTTATCATATTTCTGTGTATGCATGATTACTCTAGCAGGGAGGACTGAGAGTTATCATATTTCTGTGTATGCATGATTACTATAGCAGGGAGGACTGAGTGTTATCATATTTCTGTGTATACATGGTTATTATAGCAGGGAGGACTGAGAGTTATCATATTTCTGTGTATGCATGGTTACTACAGTAGGGAGGACTGAGAGTTATCATATTTCCATGTGTACATGGTTACTTCAGTAGGGAGGGCTGAGTCATTATATTCCCATGTATGCATGGTTACTTCAGTAGGGAGGACTGAGAGTTATCATATTTCCATGTATGCATGGTTACTACAGCGGGGAGGACTGAGAGCTGAGAGTCATCATATTTCCATGTTTGCATGGTTACTTCAGTAGGGAGGACTGAGAGTTATATTTCTGTGTATACATGGTTACTACAGCGGGGAGGACTGAGAGTCATCATATTTCCATGTATGCATGGTTACTTCAGGGGTGGGGGGGGGGGGGGGGGACTTGAGAGTTATCATATTTCCATGTATGCATGGTTACTACAGTAGAGAGGACTGAGAGTCATCATATTTCCATGTATTCATGGTTACTTCAGGGGGGAGGACTTGAGAGTTATCATATTTCCGTGTATGCATGGTTACTTCAGTGGGGAAGACTGAGAGTCATCATATTTCCATGTATTCATGGTTACTTCAGGGGGGAGGACTTGAGAATTATAATATTTCCATGTATGCATGGTAACTACAGTAGGGAGGACTGAGAATCATAGTATTTCCATGTATTGGTTGCTACAGTATGGAGGACTGAGAGTTATCATATTTCCCTGTATTGGTTACTACATTGGAGAGGACCAAGAGTTATCATATTTCCGTGTATTGGTTACTACAGTGGGGAGTACTGAGAATTATCATATTACCATGTATGCATGATTACTATAATTAGAATGACTGAGAGTTTTACTATTTCCATGTATGCATGGTTACTACAGTAGAGAGGACTGGGGGTTATCATATTTCCATGGTTACTGCAGTAAGGAGGACTAAATAATACTTAATACTTTTCAATTTAACATAGTGGTATTGAATGAAAATGTACAACAGTGATCTTTCCCTGGTAATGTTTCAGAATTATTTAATTCTAATATCTTTTAAACTATGTGGATTCTGTTATTCTATGCATAGTATTAACAGGATTTTGGTCACTCACACCAGTGGTCCATGTTTTGATTCCTGGCTCAGCCTGATTACCTTCCAAAACCAACACCCAGTTCTGAATCTACCCAAAGGTCTGACAGTGAATCACAAATGTTCAAGCTTACAGGGTTCGATATTAACTTTTTTTTTCCACTAGACCACCGGGCTAGTAACTCGGTAAAACTACTGGACCTGAATAAACTTCCACTAGCCCAGACTAATATTGTAACTATGACTCCGGACATAGTACTGAAAGTTTTCTTTGTTTCAGTTCTGCCTTTTGTATTTTTGTCATTGTTATCATCCCAAGTTTTTCCCCCAGTGAAGCTTAAATTGTATAGAGACATATTGAAAGGTGTTGTTCGTCGCTAATATCAATAAACCATAAATTGGTCTTCTAATGTCGTAAAATATAGAAAGGAAATAACACGATATAGGCGATCATACCCTGAAGAGTTACGCCGCTTAATTGAGTCATTAGAACAGGTTAGAGTTATGCTGCTTAGTTTGGGCCGCTTAGTAATTCTACATTATATGTTTTCGTGTTTGCCGCAATGCTACAAATTATTGATAATCAATAACATTAAAATGCTCGTCAGCAGGTGCATTTTAATCAATTCAATAATAAACATTATCAGTTCAGGTTTAGGTGCTTTTTAACTGATTTCTTAATTTTAATTTAACACGACCAGTCGGGCTACCTATTTTGAGTAGAACACAACCGGACCAAGTATTTACTAGACTTTGTCGGTCGGAAGTAGGTTAATGTCGAACCCTAACTTATTTCACAATCAAGTTAAAAAAAGTATAAAGTATAAATCAACTATCCATATTCTGTTTGTCTGTTCGAATCCTGCATGTTCTGTATTTCAGTTTAATTCTGACGATGTCTTTAGTCTTGCTAATATTCTGGTTCATTATTCCTATGCAGGTGCTGCAAAATTATAATTGTGTTTGAATTCTGCAGCTTCTGCTGTTTCTGTAATGTTATAAAACATGCAAATTTTGACTCCTCTTTAATTCCTGCTGGTTCTATAGTCATGTTACATTCCTGCAAGTTTTGATTTTTTTCCTGCTGGTTCTGTATTCGTGTTTGAACACTGCAAATTTGATTCCTGTTTAGTTTCTGCTGTTTTTTTTTTATCTTAAAACCCTGTAAATTTTGTTTCCTTTTTAATTCCTCTATATTCATGTTACAACCCTAAAGGTTTTGATTCCTGTTTAAATTCTGCCAAATCTGTATTCCATTTTTGCTTCTGCACATTCTATATTTCACTTGTAACTGCTGAGTGTGTTTTTCTGTTTAACAGTCAGGGATGTAATAAACAATAAGTTCAACAAGTGAACAACATTCTTACAGTTTTTGTAAAATAACTATTTCCATTTTTTGTTAAAATTAAGATATTGGTACATGTATTTTTCAAATGTATTTTTCATCAAATACAGATTGTTCCTGGACAAGTCAGTGTTTTTTCTATGGTTCTATATCAGGATGGTGCAATAACATTTTGAACACATGGTTTGGATCCTTGTATACAGAGCCACCTGAGTCTTCTCCCATTAAATACTAAAATCATAATTTATTGGGTCTTGTGTCACTGTACTGGAAGTTACCATCGTTTACACTCCCAAGATCAATAAAATGATTATCCCTTGACCCTAAGGCATTGATGACTTGTGTTAAAGTGCTGCTCTAAATAGAATTAAAGAAGATTAAAATACAAAACTGCCTTTGTAAATAAACTACACATATAGTTAATGGGAGAGTACTGTCTTTTTGCAACCAAAGGGAAGTAATATTTTTATAAATATTCAAGTTAGTTAAAAGTAACAGAAATTAGTTACGCCACCAACTGTTAAACTATACAGGTTCTTTATTCTTTTGTACTTAGTTGTATCTATATAATTGTTTTAATAAATATTGCAGGTATTGTGCTCCTGTTTAACTTCTGTAGGTTGTGTATATATTGTAGTGTGTATATTTATTTTTCAGGTTACCAAGTGATGGAACTTTTCCTGAACAAGACAAAAAGACCTATCATGTTTTCGTGTAGTTGGCCGGCATGTTCTGGGGGTCAGGTATCAATGTGTTATCTTTAAGTGATGTACCAGGACCTGAATTCATCAATATTTTGAATCTTGAGATTTAGAATTTAAGATTCAAATAACATCTAATAAACAAGCAAATAATTATATCTATTTGTAGAAACAAGCAGTGTTAATAATTATTTAATAGAAAATGTTAAATGATCACATTTATTACCCATAATTCCATGTTAACAAGGTTTTACAAACAGAAAGTTTCGAGTCTTGTGTCTGAATTTTAAACGCAAATTATTGATGAATTCAGATCATGAAACTGGTAATTTATTATTTTAAATGAAAGAAGATGCCAGTTTTCCCCATGGGGGAAACTCTTATCTTTCATGATATCTTTATAACAGGACCTGATGAAAATATCTGATCTACTTGTGCCCTCTATTTGCTTATCCTCAACTCTTAACGTGTGCATATTTAGTTCTACTATTCGGAGAATAAAGCAAGCTATTCTACTCACCCAGGCGTCGGTGTCACACCTTGGTTAAAATTTCGCATGCAAGTCCGTATCTTAGTAACCATTTGTATGTATTGCCTTGAAACTTTTCAAAAGCCTTCCAAGTCAGCAACCCTACTATAATAACTAAGTTAGATAACTCTTGCATGAATATAATACAAAGTATTGCCCTTGTTTGACTTAGAAATTCTGGTAAACGTTTTGCATGCAAGTCTCTATCTCAGTGACCATTGCATGTATTGCCTTGAAACTTAAAACAAGCCTTCACAGTCATCAACCCTACTACAATAACTAAGTTAGATAACTCTTGCATGCAAGTCCCTATCTCAGTAACCATTGCATGTATTGCCTTGAAACTTTACACAATTATTCCTAGTCATCAACCCTATTACAATAACTAAGTAAGATAACTCTTGCTTGCATATAATACAAATTATTGCCCTT
Organism: Panopea generosa; assembly: GCA_029582155.1. Lineage (NCBI taxonomy): Eukaryota > Metazoa > Mollusca > Bivalvia > Adapedonta > Hiatellidae > Panopea > Panopea generosa. The sequence continues at coordinate 67,038,648 of CM055896.1, read as the reverse complement.
GTTTGACTTAGAAATTCTGGTTAAAGTTTTGCATGCAAGTCTCTATCTCAGTAACCATTGCATGTATTGCCTTGAAACTTAAAACAAGCCTTCCCAGTCATCAACCCTACTACAGTTACTAAGTTAGCTAACTTTTGCATGAATATAATGCAAATAATTGCCCTTGTTTGTCTTAAAAATCTGGTTAAAGTTTTGCATGCTAGTACCATAAAGTCCATATCTCACCATCCACTCAATGTATTTTATTGAAACTTTACACAAGCCTTTCCAGTCATCAACCTTATTACAGTAACTAAGTAAGCTAATTCTTGCATGAATATAATGCAAATAATTGCCCTTGTTTGACTTTGAAAATCTGGTTAAAGTTTTGCGTGCAAGTACCATCAAATCCATATCTCAGTAACCAATGCATGTATTGACTTGAAACCTTACACGAGCCTTCCTAGTCATCAAACATACTACCTACTATAACTAAGTTAGGTAACTCTTGCACAAATATAATTCAAATTATTGCCCTTCTTTGACTTAGAATTTTAAGTTAAAGCTTTGCATGCAAGTTCTGTCAAGTCCATATTACACCAACCGCTCAATGTATTTGATTGAAACTTTACATATGGCTTTGTAGTCGTCATGAAGTCAACTAAATTATTCAAGTCGGATAACTCTTGCCAGATTTTTTTGCAAATTATGGCCTTTGTTTTACTTAGAAATTTTATAACTCAGCAGTCACTGCATGTATTTGATTGAAGCTTCATACAAGGTATTGCAGTTATAAGACCTACTCAATTTAGTAAGTCACATAACTCTTATTTGCTTGGATTTGTCATCAGTCTCAATCAAATTATACGTCTGTCAGAACAATGACATCTTGAAGTGTATTATTTAAACAAACAGTGTGTTGGAAGATTAACAGGTGTAATTTCTGGTACATAGTACTTTCAGCATGTACTTTACAATGTTGATTTCTTCATATATCTGTTGAAACATGCATTAAAGCAAGTAGGATAAAAAAAAATGTGATGTCAGCCATTATCAAGGGTCTATCAATAATGGAAAAAGAAAAAATCTATCTTGAGTTTATAAATATGGTAGTTTGTCTCTGATGAACCTCACCTTCGGAGTCTGAATTACATGCATCGACTCAGCTGAGCCTTGCCCCTGCATGTTATTATGACCCCGCTGTTGAGATTGTTCTTTCTTGCACACCGGATAAGGATATCTGTTTTTTACTGGGGTTAGATATTTCTATCTCACCCTAGTGTTGAGTTAAAATTCTCATGCTGTGACGTTGGAACCATCTAGATGACGTAACGTATAAGATATATGATGTAACTCATATAATTATACGTCCTAAAAGCGATCGTTGTAGAATATATCATGATTACTTATGTTAAAATAATTATTCATTGTGTTTGGTATGCGAAAAGAAGAATCATTCATGGCTCATTGGGTTCGGATAGAAAATTCCATCCCTTGGGATAACTGTTTTCGTGGGAACTCAGCAGAGCCACATTCCCGCAAAAACAGTTATCCCTCGGGACCAAATTTACTATCCGAACCTCAAACCCATGTAAGATTCTTATAATCCCGCAATGATACTCATGATGTATTCTTATAATCCCGCAATGATACTCATGATGTATTCTTATAATCCCGCAATGATACTCATGATGTATTCTTATAATCCCGCAATGATACTCATGATGTATTCTTATTATCCCGCAATGATACTCAAGATGTATTCTTATAATCCCGCAATGATACTCATGATGTATTCTTATAATCCGGCAATGATACTCATGATGTATTCTTGTTATCCCGCAATGATACTCATGATGTATTCTTATAATCCCGCAATGATACTTATTATGTATTCTTATTATCCTGCAATGGTACTCATTATGTTTTCTTATAATCCCGCAATGATACTCATGATGTATTCTTATTATCCCGCAATGATACTCATGATGTATTTTTATAATCCCGCAATGATACTCATGATGTATTCTTATAATCTTGCTGATGGCTTAATTAAAACAATCATTGAGGTAACATAGGTTGATTGATTGATGGATTTAATATTTAGCGTCATTTTTATGCCATCGAGGTCTAACAAATGATCAGATAACCTAATCACTGTTTCATGGGATCCTGAAAGGTTAACCAGTACTGGAGCAGACCTCATCTCCACAAGTAACTGATAACTTTCCCACTTGAATCAGCGGGAGAAATGAATGATAATGAGACACAATGTTGTATATCAATCATCACAGAGACTGTTGCCTGATGGGGATTGGAACTCACGACCCCTGGATTGATAGTCCGACACGTAACGGGCAGAGATAATCAGGCCCGGCGGAACATAGATGGAAATCTATACCCTTAAAAATATATTTTAATCTAAGCTGCTGTCACAGGTTAACATGGCATATTATTATCTGAGTAGTTATTATCTGTGTTGTTATATATTTGAGTCATTGTAAGCCTCTTATTGTATTAAGATGGTACATGTAGCAACTCATAAAACTATGGAATTTGCCTCAGGGGTTTCAACTGAGATGTTTTAGGTTAATACTCTGCTGACATTTTGGTAAATATAAATAGCTAAATAGTGATAGATATCTGGAAATTAGCATCTAAATGTGTATAAAGTTTATAGCTTCATTACTGTGAAAAAATATTTGAATAATATCTTTGACTTTGGAGATATTAGTTAAAAACCAAATAAAATATATAAAACTATGGATATATTTGTCTTACAAAGCATTACATATTCAAACATGTAACTTTTTATAAAACATGTATTGTTTTATTTAAACACTTTGCAGACAAAGTATCATTTGGTTTCAAAGCATTGCAACATGTGGCGGAATTACAAGGACCTTAGGGATTCGTGGCAAACAGGTAATATTATTACTGTACTGTATTTTGTAATGATTCTACTTCACAAATCTTGCCTTGGAAGTATTAGATGTTTTGACTCTTCTAAGCCTGGGATTCAAGTGGGTCCTCCCGTGCCAGGTGTTTTGTATTCTATGGACGTCTTGTCCGTCACTGCTGAGGTTGTGAGTTTGAGCCCAGCTTGGTTCCAAAAAAAACCTTTATGTGAGAAATTTGGCAGCTGCGGTAAAACATAGGTTCCACTCAGATTTATTCTGAGGGATTGTTCCACCAATAAAACTGGATATTCCATCTACATGAATAACCTGTCATGTGTTGAAAACAGCTCCGACAGTATTGCTTTTTTGGCTTCTTCATAATTTAAGCCTTTCTTAAAAGTGTTACCTGTTTATAATCTAAGACTTTTCTGAAAGTATTAATCTGAATTCTTTGTATTTTAAACTATATGATAAAGTAGAAATTTCTTGATAAATTAGTTTTGTTATTTTTATATTTTTCATCACCATTTTAATCCAACATGGCAAAATAGTTTATAAGAATCTTACATGGGTTTTACATGTATGTTTGGATAGAAAATTCCATCCCTTAGGATAACTGTTTGGGAGGGAACTCAGCTATCCCAAGGGATGGAATTTTCTATCCAAACCAATAAATTTATGAATGATGTTTTTTCTTGCATACCAAACATATTAAATAACTATTTTAATTTATTTTATCATTATCTTTTTAACGACAGACATTATTTAAGTCATATATTTTATACATTACATCATAAGTGAACCATAACATATTTTGGCTTTAATGAAAATGCAGATATTCTTATCCTGTGTGCAAGAAAATGGTATCTTCACTGATTTCAATTATTGACTAAAAACAAAAATTGCTGATTTCAGTATTGACCACTGCAATTGACATGCTCACAAGATGAAATAAAATTGATATTTCTCTGAAAGTAACATTATATTCATATTATATATGATTTTAACTTTTTTTAAACAGTATTAAAAGCTCATTATAAACAGCTGATCTTTCTTTGATGATATTGAAGTCTGACCTACTTTTAATCCAGGTGTTCTCTGACAGTATGAAAGGCTAGACCATTTGATAATCCAAGACTTCTCGAAATATCTGACCTTTTCTAAAGGCCTGACCGCTTTATACATGTACCACTTTTGTTAAGTTTAAACTTACTTATTTTTTATTGTGAAAGTTATTACAACAAATTACGCTCAAGTCTACCTGGATGGAACATTTAATGAAAAAGTGTCGTGCTAAAGGACACCACACATAGCTATGTCAGAGGAACGAACCCATGACCCTCCTATCATGGGTCAGATGCACTACCATTCAACCACATGCTCTAAACTAATCCACTCTATCGCTTTTGTTAATGGTATGAGGTTTGAAACTAGTTATATCTTTAATGTATCTAAAGTCAGATACGGGTCAGGCTATTCACTACAGGGCGTTACTTAAATGCTCACCCGACTGTCCAGGACAACTGGGCCTCAATTCATCAATAATTTGAGTCTGAGAATCAGACTCAGACTCAAAATCTTACATTTAATAAAACCCTGTAAACATACCAGTATGGGAAATAAATATGATTCTTTAGCATTTTCTATTTAATAAACATTTAAACTGCTTGTTTCTGCAAATACCAGGGGTGATCCAGAAATAACTGGATTGTGTTACTTGTGATTACTTCTGAATGTTATTGTTAAATTAATGAAAATCATTCTGCATGATGTCCAATCTTTAATACGTGATACTTGAAAATTTCATGACATTTGCACAAGAAACAATGAAGCTACATACATAAACACACTGCCTGTAACAGACATGCGGGGAGCGCCATCAAACACAAAATAACGTCGGGTGACGTAGTGTTACTCAGACGCAAGACGTATATCAGTCATTTCTCTATGTAATCTCCTTTGAGTATAATATATTTCTCTTGCCGAGCGATACACAGATCAAACATATCTGTAAATCATCCAGGTTCTAAACCAGACACTACACGATGTACTGCGTAAGACAGTTCCTGAAAGGAATCAAACCTGTACCCTTTGAAAGCTGATTTCACCACAGGAAATACGCGGAAGTCCAAAGGTTCAAAATCTGGAGAGTAGGCAGGGTGTTCCACTAACCTTAAGCCAAGCAGGCCGATATCCAACAGTCATCTGCACTGTTTAGGCAGGCATGTTATCCTGGTATAATAATACATCTTAGATGTTAACACCAAGCCTCTTCTTCAACGCACGCTTTAAGAATAATATTCTAGCGCAAATAAATTACTAGTAGAGTACTAATTATTATAATAAGTAATAGATTTATTTTGAATTTCAAATGAAACTTACTTTTCCCTAATGCACAGCATTAACAGTCTGTCCTATCGTCTGTCGCTGTTTACGACGACATCCTTAATTTTAGTCACTAATGTTGCGTCCATAGAGGTGTTGCAGCCCCGTTCCTTCCCATCTTCTAGTAACACTCTTCGGTCTCAGAATCTCTGATGCTATTCAAAAATCTGTGTCCGTGACAGTTTGTTTTACATAGATGCCTGCTATATGATATCGTACGTTTCGGTTGGCGGATGTCCAAGCTGACATCAAAATTTGATAATTCACGCGTTTCTTGTGACTCAAATGAATCCATAATAAACAGCCGGTAGTGTTCCTTAAGGCCTTGTTGTTTACAAACGGAAACAGAAATGATGTTGAGACTTTGTTATATGAAGTCGAAGATGTTGAGTAATAATCATGCTTTTCAGTGCCAAAATATCACATTTAGAAGTTGATCAATTTAACTTAAATTTTACACTTTAAAGCATAAAAAGACACAAGACCCACTTTAACATCAGTGGGTTGCTATAGTAACTTAATATAAAATGACAATTATTTGTTTTGAAATGAAAATCGTTCTAGTTATAGATTTGGCATGTATAGAGGTGTACTTGCTGAAATTTTCATGTAAGAAGTCTGTAAAATGAAAAAGATACAGAGGCAGTCTTGTTATTTCTGAATCACCCCTCGTAGATATAGTAAATTTCTTATTTTAGAGGAGCTATTTTAATCTTAAATTTTTGACAATTTGAGTCTGAGTCTACATGTAAATCTCAGTCTCAAAATATTGATGAATTTAGACCCTGAATCGTGGGTACGGATAAGTAAAATGTAAGGATGCTAGCCCGACTGGACAAGTGAAAGTTCAGAAATTAAACAAATCTCTTTTTTTTTTGTACGTCCCCTGTTTTTTAACTTTAATAAAACAGTTTATTTAGTTATTCTCATACCATAATTCTAGATTAAAGTAACGACAAGTTGTTTTTGGTCAGGACAAGCAGATTTTAGAAATACTTAAGAAATAAAAGTGAAATAAGTGAAATAAAAAATGAATGTAATGGCCTGCACTACAGTGTGATATGTAAGACTAGTGTATCTAACTCAACATGTCTACACATTACAGTATATGCTGCTATAGATTATTATGGCAATGACACAGAAAAGTTTAGAGAAGTTGCAGGGCCTGGAGGATGGAATGATCCAGATCAGGTTTGTACCATATCAAACACAGTTATGTCCATTTAAAACATCGTGGTAAACATACATGCTTTAAATACTATTAATGAATCCTTTTAAAAAATATTATATTCATTATAAAATTATTATATCTGCACTAAAGAAACACTTTTTTATTTTTCACTTTTCTAGGATTGATAAATCATGCAAAGGTTCAGTTTTCTGGATGGCCGTTTGTGACAGAACTACTTGAAATTATTGAATTTGGTTAACTACGACTACATATTACTCTAAATTATTCATTATGTACTGCTCATTAAGAAGACATTATATGAATGTTTTGTTTTGCAGTTGATAGTTGGAGATTTTGGTCTGAGTTATGGTCAGGAGAAAGCCCAGATTGGCATGTGGTGCATGATGGCGTCGCCTCTGTACATGTCTGTAGACCTTCGCAACATTCGACAGTCCTCAAAAGATCTGTTGCTCAACAAATACTTACTTCAAATAAACCAAGATCCTTTGGGAGTTCAAGGCTACCGAGTCTCTAAGGTTTGTAATTTAAAACTGGCATTTATTTTTTATCAAAATTACACTTTTTTAATTTTCAAATACATACATGTACTTAATCATTCCACAATTCATAGTTGTATGTGTACATATGATAAGATACTAGTCTGTGTACGCAACAACATTTATGATGCCAGAACTCTTATTGACTGATCCAGGAAGTAGATAAATATTGCTTAAATTACACTGTGAGTACATGTAATTAGTTGAAAGTTAGTGATTTTTTATTCAATATACCTACGTAATTCATCACATGAATGTTTTTTTTTTTTTTTTTTTTTTTTTTAATGGGGTTTAACGCCATTTTCAACACATTTCAGGTTATATATGGCATATCCAGTTTTACTGGTGGAGGTAGACCTCAGACTGGGTCAGACTGAGTAGAACCACCGTCCTTCCGCAAGTAACTGGAAACTTTCTCACATAAAGTTTTTGGAACGAGCGGGACTCGAACCTACGACCATAGCAGTGAGAGGTAAGTGATCTTGAGACGGTGCCTTAGACCACTCGGCCACGGAGGACCCTTCACATGAATGTAATTAATATATTTATTGCATTTATACCTGTTAAAATATGGTAAAAAAAGATAAAAAAGTTTAACAAAATTTGTTTATAATCGTGTGCTGGTATTGTAGCCTTGGTACGAATCTATATTGAATCTTGTGCTAAAGTTCTCGGGGGCAATATGGAAAACTGGGGGTCAATATGTCACCACTACCTTACAATAACCTCTTAAAAAATAGTCGTAATGTATCACAGAATCTTTATACAATACACAACCTCCCTCCAAAATTGAATTCAAGATCCATTTATTCTTTTGAATAAAAAGTCGGACCCAGCTAAGCCAGTCAGTAACTTGTCTTACTGTCAATACAGGGACCGTTAAGTAGAAATATTTGCCTGGCCAGTCTCTGTGATGATCATCCATCACTTTAGTTCTATGGACATGAATCTCCCACTTCTGTATATGTGGGGAAGTAGTAAGTGACTTGCATCGAAAAGGTGTGTCTAGTACTAGGAAACAACTATTGATTAGGTGCAATGTCCACCATTACATGTATATAGACCCCGGTGTGGTCTAGTGGTAGAGCGTCCGCCTCGCATGCGGAAGGTCGTGGGTTCAATCCCCGGCCGGGTCATTCCAAAGACTTTAAAAAATGGTACTAGAAGCTTCCTCGCTTCACGCTTAGCATTTAGAGGAGAGTTCTAGGTCTGGTCTGCCCGGTGTCAGTATAATGTGACTGGGTGGGGTATCATACCATGTGTCTGCGGCATGATACTCCAGTGTGACAGTACTCAGAATACTGTCTCAAGTAGGCACCGTCGCGATATGACAGAAAAATTGTTAAAAGCAACGCTAAACACCATACAACAACAACCACCATTATATAACTGAAATACTGTTAAAAAAGCTACAAAATTCCACACTTGCAATCTTTAGAAAAATAACTTATATATATTATTATTCAAAGCATAATTTGGTATCACAATTTATTATTTAAATTAAGCAAGTAAGACAAGATCATTTTATTTTTATACCATCTGAAATGACAGAAAATCTTATGAAGTTGTGGAATATATCACTTTGTCAATGTGTCTCAAAAAGCAGAGATCACGAATGAAGGTTAATTCTGTATTTGCAGGAAGACGGGTTGGAAGTTTGGATGAAACCTTTAAATAGCTCAAAGTTCATAGAGGGCAGTTATGCAATAGCCGTGTTGAATTATTTAAACTATGGTGGACCACTACCATTCCAGTCCAACTTGCAAAGTATCAGCCTCAGCATGGAGAATGGCTACACGGTCACAGAGGTGTTCAGCGGAGCCAGCATGGGCAAGTTCATGCCCGAGGATAAGCTAAAATTTAAAGTAGATCCAACTGGCATTTTTATGGTCACAGCAATACCTTTAAGTTTGTAAAGGATCTAGAAACTTTGGAGCAACTGATAAAGAATAAGAAATAAGAAACATATAAATAAAGCATATCATGTTAGTGCCTGGTAGTCTAAAATTTATAAGGAGAGCAAAAAAATAATTAAGCACATGCCTTTGGAAGCGTTTTACTGGCTTTCAAGCTGAACCTGGTAATATTTAGACTATCAGGCACTGAAACAGTATTCAATATATCATGTTATTATTTCTTTTTTTTTTTTAAACTGTTCAACTTTATTATAATTATTTGTTTATATTTATAAATTTATTGTCATAATAAACAGTTTATTAACAGATAATAAAGTGTATAAATGCGGGCTTACATGTAACATGCCGAAAAAATAATGACGTCATTTATGTACGTGAAGTACATGTAAAGCATTCCTTGCAAAAGTTTATCTTGCCGCGTCTTTATCGTGTAGAATAAAACACAATGAAATGATAAAAAATGTGATTGATGTGACAGCTGGTTTACAGAGGTCCCATTCACCAACCATTCTTCGGGTTATATGTTTCCTTCAGTAATCTATATATTTAATCAGGGTGGTAGTCCAGTGGATGGAGTATTGGCTTTTTTCTCTATTTGTTGTGGGTTCAATCCTTGGTTTGACCTGATGGCATATAAAAAAAGAATTGTCAGTTCTGGATCTACCCAGGAAGTGGACTTGATAGCGGTTCATATAAGCATTGAGCTTTCATTGCAGTCCAGCTAAAATATATTTACAAAACTTTATATTATAAATATAACATTGGAGCAAATTGTCCATAGCTGTTAGTATCCTTCAAATAAGCAGTTATAGAAAGTTAACTCCATTATGACTACTTGTGTAGTATGTAGCTATGATCTTGCCATTTAAATTATAGGCCAAATGGAGGGTGTGTAATTGATATGCTTGTATGAACTTCAGGATAGTTCTGATAATTAATATACAGGCAGTGGAAGTACCGGTACTTAGGAAGAAGACCTTAAAGGTCCTTCTAACAGAAACCCTTAAATTGTGCCTTATTTATATTTAGCTTGTTTGGAGAAAAAAAGCTAGTGTCATGACCCTAGCATTGGAATTGTCATCGTCATTGTTGATGTCCACTTAAAGTTTTATATTAAGCTTAGTCTTTTCTCTGTTTTAGAATAAACTATTTATGTTGTAGTGAACTTCATAGACAGATATGTATCATGTTATACAAACATTTATGTATTGCTAAGTTACCAAAATGGCCATACTATAGTCTCTAAAACCTTAGGTTAAAGTTTTTTGTTTAGACTGGGTTTAATATTGTTTAAATCTATATTTTCAGGAATAGTAGTGATCTGTAAACAGATCACCATCATGTTAAAAAAGTTTCCATCACTGTTTGTTAAATTTTTAATAAGGTGACCATCTGCACCTGCTTGTTGTGCTCTTGTTATACAATATAGTGGTTTTTGTTCATACTTAGCAAGGAAATCTATATTTAAGCTAGTTTAGCATAGTACATGTTATGAGGTTATTAATTTTTAATATTTGTAAAATCTTGCAATGTATATACTTTATTTTTTTTAAAATTTATTTAACATTAATAGCAGTAGGGATGTATTAACTGCTTATTTGTGGAATGCGTGGTCCAATGGTAGAGCACCAGACCCACGATCGGAGGGTCGTGGGTTGATCCTCCGCAATGGCTGTGTAGGGTGTCCTTGAGCAAGACATTTTTCTGCATAATTTTATGCTTAATACTGGTTCCAACCAGGAAGACATCGAGCATGATTTGTCTAAGTTATAAGAACTTGTTTCACAATCAAAGTTAAGTAAGTAAGTTTAAACTAACTATTTATTTCTGTTTCCATCAAAATTATAATCATACAATATTTTATTTTTAAAAATATTTTTTCCAGAGAATTACTGAAGGTGTATGGTGTTTTATCAATGCTGTTCGGTGATATTTGCTGTAGTTTCAACAGTAACCTTCATCTTGCATTTTAACACAGTCAAACTTGTGTTTAAGTGGTAATCTCTATTAATAAAGCACTTGTCTTAGACAGTCACTTTTCTATTTACTATTTTTATATTTTAGATTAAATGAACTTGTATTCAATCCCCAACTTTTACTGCCAGGGTAGTGAATGTTTGTAAAAGGAGACTATCAAATTACAACGCTACAATAGGCTATCTGGTGATGGTGAATTACAACGCTACACTAGGCTGTCTGGTGATGGTGAATTAACACAGATCCATGTGTATAATGTGCCTCTCCGCGAATTTCAAATTTTTGGCAGCTGGAATTTAACTTTTTTTTCTAACTGCATATATAATAAACACCTTTCAGAAATTATTGTCTTGCAAATTAAATGCATTAACAATAATCTAGAAGTATATAAAATAATAACAAAAACAATGTATTGATGACTGTGAAATCTTGAAAATGGCTTTTCTAATTTTAATCATGTGCTGACTTATATAAAACCTTCCCCAAAACCTTCATGTGGCTTTTATATGGCAGTTAGGGTTTTAAGCAGTCATCTCCTTTACTGGGTCATTTCTGCGCTTTCCCTTGAGCTGCTTTAGAGTGTTGACATATTTGTATAAGACACCTCAGTCCTTATAACTACATCCTAAATCTATGTTTGCTACAGTTCAGTTTTAGATTATGTTATGCTTAAAAGGGAGAAAAGTAGACAATGTTATGTATAAATGATTATGTTCAATAGAGAGAAAAGTAGACAGTGTTATGTATAAATGATTATGTTCAATAGAGAGAAAAGTAGACTGTTATGTATAAATGATTATGTTCAATAGGGAGAAAAGTAGACAATGTTATATATAAATGATTATGTTCAATAGGGAGAAAAGTAGACAATGTTATGTATAAATGATTATGTTCAATAGGGAGAAAAGTAGACAATGTTATGTATAAATGATTATATATGATGAAGCCATTTATCTTGGCAATGAAGACACATAAATGAATATGTCAAATTCTCTTCTTTTCACATATTTTATACCCTCAAGTGGCTATTTTTCTCATTAAATATTCCACTTATCTAAAATATGTATTTTGAACAATTTTATTTAAGAATAGATCTGAAGTTTATGCATTCATTTTTTAAAAGATCTTGAGTGATGGCAAGAATAGGATCACTGTGGCTCATGCATGTTGTATGAAATGACAATTTGAGTAATATGATAGAATTTGCTAAAACTCAGCAGTTGTGCTGGTATCAAGGTTCTAGGTTCATTGTGCATATTCATTTGTTCATGTTTTTTTTATCTGTATGTTAATTTATTTTTTTTTTACCTGTAGAGCTAACCTGGAATCTTCGTTCCTATTGGCGTTGATTAACCTACAATGTGTTTGTACGCCGTTCAACCTCATTCATTCATTCATTCATTCATTTAAAAGATCTTGCTATTATACTACTCATACCTGCAATAATGTATACAGTTAATTTCACATTCATGTATGGTTGAAATTACCACAAACTGTACTTTTTATATTAGAATAATAGTGAAGGTTTGAATACCTGGTATGTGTTCAGATCCTTAGTTTTCATTCCTGTTTTTGTAAAAGAGAATAACTTTTGTAATTAGTGGAAAGGCATCATGTAACGCCTATTCATGGTTATATATTATGACAAAAAGTATAACAAATAGTTTATTTCCGATACTTTATTTGTGGTAGTTTTTACGGTTATGTTAGATAAATTTCCAGTGAAATACCAATTTTTTTATTTTTTTTTCAAGAAACGTTACTTAAATTTTTCAAACAACCGCGACTTCATAAGTTTGATTTAAAACAAATTACCAACCTCTGTGGTTCCAGGGAGCGATATGTGTGATGGCAAGAATAGGATCACTGTGGCTCATGCATGTTGTAAGAAATGACAATTTGAGTAATACGATAGAATTTTCTAAAACTTGGCAGTTCTGCAAGTATCAAGGTTCTAGGGTGATTCTGCATATTCAATTGTTGATGTTGGTTTTTTTTTAAATCTGTATGTTAATTTGTTGTTTTTGTACATGAAGAGTGAACCTGAAGTCTTCCTTTCTGTTTGCATTAATTAACATACATGTACAATGTGTTGGTATGCTGTAAAACCCCATTCATTCATTCATTTTATTAAAATGTTTTAAGTTTTTAAATATCATGTTTTAAACAGAAATATTTGGAGTTTATATATATTCATGCTTGTATACGTTCTTGGGGTCTTAAGATTGTTTGGTGTGAAAACCTGAGTAAAAATCATAATTAAAATTGCCATGTGCCTCATGTGCCACTTTAAGTGGAGTATATCGGGAAAAAACGTTGTACATGTCTTAAAAAATAGATTATATTTAAAATGGATAAAAATATAAATAAAGCATTTCATTATCATAAATAAATAAAAATCTAAATTATTTGGTTTGTCAAATTCACCAAAATGTGATAAAATTGATATCTAAATCAGAGTGGTAAACTTGAAATGAAATTCCCATTCTAAAAATAAACAGCACTTAAATACTGCTTGACAACATTCGCATCATCATTCGGACTCTTTCTATGATGAAACAATTTGTATGTATAAACCTGTATAATGGACCAAATTGAAATCACATGACTCATTTATTACAACACAAAATGTATTGCAATTTTAAGCAGGAAATCTATTTTAATCTAACCTAGGCGCATAGCCCAAGTTAGGAAATTTTTTTCCAAATATTATTTTGGCATGTTTAAAAAGATATCATTTTGACAATATGGGGTCAGTGTGTATATACATGCATGCTACACATGTATAATGTGCCACCCAGTGTTGCTTATTCATTTTTTATAGTTCCAGCATTTTATGGTTCAAGGGAGACAACACTGTCTTATAATTATGTCATCATTTTATACATGAAAGTCATACGTCCTAACTGTAAAGTATTGGAAAACAATTAATTACTTGTATAGTACAGAATACTAAACCCAAACTGGTTTATTGTACATGTTGTTTTGTTTTGTATATATGTGAACTGAGTTGGCAGATTGGCAAGTGAGCGATGTGAGCTAGTAATTAGTTTGGGAGTGACATTGATTGACAAGTGAGTGATGCAAGTTTGGCCACACCCAGCACTGCATACATACCTTCATCCCCGAACTAACAATCTACAGCATTCTTTCTCTAGATATCATCAGAGACACTTGAATCCATCCAAACAGTATATTTATATACTCCAAGCAATTATTATAAAACTGCAAAGTTTTATATATTTATTGATCACAATATCTTGGTAAGATCTGTGATATTGTTTTTATTTATTTTAAAAAGCCGCGTTAAAAGTGAAATACTGTAATTTGTATTGCGAAGTGTTGTGTAATGTTCTTTTTGTTTTAATGTGTATCTGAATGTTTTGTTATATATTACAGGTTCTTTGACCCTAAATATCCTGTACATTAATCTGCAAATATAAAATGAACCATGGAATAGTTGTTATTCGTGCTTTCCAACCCTGGCTACAATTGGAAAAAAGTTTTTAGCCAATTTTAAAATTTTGATAAA
>CM055896.1:66767941-67023731 GCA_029582155.1 Panopea generosa | reverse complement strand
ATCTTCATTTTTTTTCATTTGATTTTTTTTATTGATTTACCAGTAATATAATCTTTTATAATTCATACATAAACGACACTGAACAGTAAATTAATAGTTCTTATCTGGCAATAATGAGACACCTAGTCATTGTTACAATTAACTCTCTCATAATCATAGATTGGTTTATGTGTGGACTTTTCTGCAACAACTTTAATAAATATACAGTGATTATTACTATGGTACATGATAATGTGCATTACTTTTCAAAATAGTACATAATGCTCTATCGCTGGATTGTGCATTCCATATTATAATCATTTTTTAATATACTTTACAGTTTAATGGGTTACAGCTGTGGGTAAAGCCAATTTCACCTCAGGGCAGTGTGGCAGTGGTTTTTCTAAACACTAAGAATTATGCGAGTGGGACACCAGTTACAACATCTGGAGGGGAAATTGGAATGACGGATAATAGAGGGTACAATGTAACAGAAGTGTTTGAGGGACAAAATTTAGGAATGTTCAAACCGGACAGCAAACTGAAGTTTCGCGTGTATCCAACAGATGTATACATGATCGTGTGTAAAATTATGCAATAGTTCTCTTTGTTTTTAAAATCTGTGATTATGTCATTCTGCTGATTAACCAAGTTACTGATAAACCTTGATTTATCATGCAGTTTATTATCAGGTAGTTGACTGATAAACCTTGATTTATTATGCAGTTTATTATCAGGTAGTTTTACACAAAATTTGATGACATAAATAAGTTTACAATAATGTTTTATTTTACTGATATCACTTTGTAAACTTCACAGAAAACAAGAAACTGGCAGAACATTGGCTTTGAAAAAGTTGTATAGAGAACTTAATTATCAATAACTAATTTCAAACATACAATTGCTTGTATTAAGCTGGGTTGGAAAATTCCACTTGTCCGTTCGCCATGACGCGTAAGCTTTTTTTCAGGAAGGAGTAACATTATTATTTATTTTAAGCAATCAAAAAAAAATTTTGAGAAAGGAGGACAAGTAGTTTTGGTAAGTTTTGGCTAGTGTGTATCATAACACTTTGGAAAGCATCTAAATTAAACAAATGGACCATTTATAGGTAGAAAAATCCCTGACACATAAAATTTACACATCTGGCTTTCAGCAAAGGAGGAAATTTCCAAAATATCAAATCAACTATTATGTAAAAACAAATGGCAAACAGGATCACATGTGCTAGGAATGAATCAATTTTATATGTGATGTTACTATAACATTCCCTTAATTTATTAAATGTATGTACAAAATGTACTGGTGAGACCAATTTATGGTCATATTTGTTAATTAATTATAACTTTCATAAATGCTCCATATTTGATTGTCTCAAACTTGATTAATTAAATTTTAACCACAATCTGACATGGCAATATTGTTGTAGTAAGAAGTCTGATCTGGCCATAATAAATCAATTACTTTATTCAATTTTTTTATTAACATATTATTTAGACAACTGAACCATAATTTGCTAGAATGGAGCCATGTTTTTAAATTTTGATCTTTAAATGATTTTGTTTCATTTCATGCCTAATACAACACTTTCTTTTTAAAATATATCTGGAAAATAGAAATATAAAAATACCCTACCCACCTTCTTTGTTTTTAAAACAAACATGGATGACAATCTAGGAATAAATTTATTATAGCCTTAATTAAGTTCAATATCACCAATCATAATTCAATATTTAGCTCAATATCACCAGTCATAATTCAATATTTAGCTCAATATCACCAGTCATAATTCAGTATTTAGTTCAATATTACCAGTCATAATTCAATGTTTAGAACAAGCTTTATTTCATGATTAAAGAAATTATGGATAATTGTGACTAATGTTTTTTTCTTGACTTGAACAGGGACAGGGACTTAAATAGAAAAGGAAAAGAAACTGGTTGAGATTTTATGAACGCTCGCATATTCATGCAATATCTGCGAAATATTGTTTTCAATTATCCATTCATCTCAGGAATACCAATGTGCATATTTGATAATTTTATGTTATTGTTATTTGTATTTTAAAAAATACATGTATTGTTGTTTTTGATGGTATAAGAATTAATATAGAGAGTGTGTAGTTCAAATGTCTATTGTAATTTAATATAATAAATTGAATGAGTTATAATATATGTCTTTTTATTATTTGAGATTTAGGAGAGTTGGGTGATATGTTTGTTTGCTGTGCCCAGACCATGTATTTTTCATAGGGGCGGGTTTGTAGCTATTTTTGTCCCCGACTTTGCGAAAACCTGGAGACACTAATTTGTCTGTCCTGCTGGCCGGCCGGTTGCCCGCCACCCTTTGGTTTCCATGCAATAACTGAAGAATGCTTGAATCAGATCTTTTGAAATTTTAATACAATGTTTATAATGACAATTTTAAGGGTTGTGGCATTTGCCATTCTACAGTTATGCTCCTTTAATTTGTGAAAATCCTATTTTTGGTGGGTTTCCATGCAATAACTTAAGAATGACTGAATCAAATCTTTTGAATAAAAATGGGGACATAAATTCACAGAATTTGCTTTTATTGCCAAATTTTGATTTTGCAGAGATATTTTAAACAAAAATTTATTAGAAATCATGAAAAAGAAAATTTCGGCAACAACTTGTTTTAAAATGGCTTAGTGCCAAATATTTATAACATCCCCTTTCCCTTTCAAAGATGATTATCAGGTTTCTGTTAGGCCAATATGTATAAACATAAATTAAATTGAAGAAAAGCAGCTAGATGATCATGATTTTACACTGGTTCCAGTAAAAATACATATGGTTTAGGTTGGTTTCACCAAACATGTCAGACCGACATTTTTCTCAAATAAAAAATCTTAATTTCTTTACATACCGCAATAATGTGAATACTTAAAAGAACGTAACTAAGTTTTGACTGGCTATGTATCTTTTATATATTTGCTATCAATACAATTTTACAGGAACCAGTCTAACATCATGACACTTAACTGCCTTTATTAGATTTAAGTTTTTAAGTTCATATATATGTGTGTGTGTGTGTTAGTGAAACAGGAGCCATTTATATTCTGACATCTTATTTATGCTACATGTACTTGTATGTACACTATTGAAATGTTTTTGTTATTGAAATGAATTGCTCATGAATAAACTATATTTGATTAAAATTGTTTTGCTTTTGATCATTGAAATAACACATGACAATGTTGACATTATCTAACTTATGTTATCTCATCTAGTCAGTATGTACACCAACTCATCTGTAACCATTTGGTGGAGCACGTGATGTTGTGGTAGAGTAGCGGACCCAGGATCAGATGGTCGTGGAATCGCTCCTCCGCCACGGCTATGTATGGTGTGTGGCAACCCTTAGTGTAACAAAAGTACCATTAGTGTACCATTCAGGCCCAGGACTAGAGAGTTGTGGGCTTAATCCTTTACCGGTACCTTTCATGCTCAGAACTAGAGGGTTGTTGACTTGATTCTTTGCCTATAACATTCAGGCTCAGGACTAGAAGGTTGTGGTTTTGATCCTTTGCCTGTACATTTCATGCACAGGACTAGAGGTTGTGGGCTTTATCCTTTGTCTGTACCTTTCAGGCCCAGGGCTAGAGTGTTGTGGGCTTGATCCTTTGCCTGTTCATTTCAGGCCCAGGACAAGAGGGTTGCGGGCTTGACCCTTTGCCTGTACCTTTCAGGCCGAGGACTAGAGGGTTGTGGCCTTGATCCTTTGTCTGTACCTTTCAAGTCGAGGGCTAGAGGGTTGTGGGCTTGATCCTTTGTCTGTACCTTTCAGGTCGAGGGCGAGAGGGTTGTGGGCTTGATCCTTTGCCTGTACCTTTTAGGCCGAGGACTAGAGGATTGCAGACTTGATCCTTTGCCTGTACCTTCAGGTCGAGGGCTAGAGGATTGTGGGCTTGATCCTTTGCCTGTACCTTTCAAGTCGAGGGCTAGAGGGTTGTGGGCTTGATCATTTGCCTTGGAATGAACCTTATTTTTTTATCTTTGAAACACATACAACAAATTATCATTTTATACAGTTATTTTCCTATAGTTATATGTCAGCTCATCAAATTGAGAAAAAAAACAGCAACAACAGTATAATTTATAATAAAAGATTGAAGTATATCGAAACACCATGCCAGGCCATTTCAAAACAACAGTATAATTTATAATAAAAAATTGAAGTATATCGAAACACCCATTCTAGGTAATTTAAAAACAGCAGTATAATTTACAATACAGGATTGAAGTATATCGAAACACCATGCCAGGCCATTTAAAAACAACAGTATAGTTTATAACACCATAGTGAAGCAAATCGAAACACCCTGCCAGGCCTTAAAATATGTATAAAATGGAGAAGTGTCGGTACATTATCTTAGATATAAGCCGAACACATGTGTTATTTTGTACATTTTTATATACTTTTTTCATGTATACATGTATATGTATTATTACACATATAGGTTTATTAAGATATGTATAAAACGTGTAAAATATATTTAGAAAAATAATATTTATTAAATATTACAAAACTATGTTATGTCAAATCAGCAAATATTAAAAACAAACATAATATAAAATACAAATATGTACGACTCATGCTACGTATATATATATGAACAGATCTGACTAAGGCGAGATCGCCTGGCTACAATACAACCCACAAACACGATATCACGACAGCTACCAACCCAATAGAATTGGTGTTTACCATGACTTATATACTATGGTTTTATATGCAACACATCTGGACCGGACGCACAATTTACATACATGAACTGATTGCTTTTTACTACAAGGATCCAGTAAAGGCTTCATCACTACTCACATGCTATATAAAGGACAGACATAAAACACACAGTGACGTTTTCTTTAATAACAACTTTGCGCTTCACATTTTACTCAGCTCAGTTTGAATTTTACCGGCGTATTTCACTGAAACCACGGTATTTTTCTTATAAATTTCACAATTTGCTTTATATTTTTGTGAAGTATACGCGCGCCTAAGGCGCATATTATAATTTGTGAAAATTTTCACAATTTTATTAATTTTTATTGTGATTTTTCCACACTTCCATGTTTTTATCATCGTAATCGTTTGACATCTTAACATTATCATCATTGCTACTTTCATTTTCATCCCCTGAACAAGGAATAATATATATTCCGAGAGCGTTCGGGTTTTTTTTTAAATAATATTAAAGAATTCAGTATTGTTTGGGCGCATTAATTAATTTTTAATAATGAATTTATTATCTCTCCCATATATATATATAAGTCACAAAGTAGTGTGATTAATTTTAACATCACAAAAGATTACAAAACTAAAAACAAAATCATATCATTATATTATGACACATGAGCTTATTATCTTTGCGAGATATTTAACAAAAACATGTCTTTGTATGTGATGAACATTGACATGGAGGAGTATTAGACATTATTGTAGGCACCGCAATTTACATACTATCATCTGTATGTACTTCACAGTATATCGTATATATATAAATAATTCCAATCTCATTATCATATATGTATTTAAAGCATTTTCATTTGACAACGTCAATTTTTTAAAGACTTTTATTTTTCGATAAAACTCTGGACCCGGACTACTTTTATGTTTTTCGCTTAAAAACAAAAAAGCATCAGCATTTTGGTGGTCGGTTTAACAATTCGAACTTAAATGACGTGCACAACGGTTCCACGCTTATTTTGATAATAAAATACAACAAAAACAGATGTTAGATCTAGTCCTAGCTGTTTTCTTCGGTTTATTGTTTTATGGATTTCTATGGTTCAGCGATTTAACCGGGCGCCACAATCAGACCAGAAACAATGAATTAGGTCACAAAATGTTCAGATTTGAGATGTATTTTGTACAATTGAACACAATGTTTACCGAGCATGAATGCTAGCTGTTGACAAAAAATTCCACAGACCAATTTATTCAACAGGAAAAATGAAATCAAAATATGTACATGTAGTTGAAGTTCAGAAGCAAACGATCGTGAGACAATGTAAATACACAAACCTTGCGCGTAAAAGTCGTTTAAAACATTCCAAATTCGGATTCTCCCATCAACCAGAGTGGATTTATATGAACTTCGTAAATATTGACACATTTTTAAAAACAATCGTGTAGACAAAAACTAAACAATGACGTCAGCGTTTACACCGTGTGGGTATTTCCGGGAATTATTGATTTTTTATTTGTCATAATCGAGATTGTTTATTTTTTTATACCTTAAAATATTTCGTCATTTTACAATAAACCAA
The DNA here is from genome assembly GCA_029582155.1 of Panopea generosa. Lineage (NCBI taxonomy): Eukaryota > Metazoa > Mollusca > Bivalvia > Adapedonta > Hiatellidae > Panopea > Panopea generosa. Next base: position 67,017,456 of record CM055896.1, on the reverse strand, counting down.
CTAATATTACAGAGTTCATCTGAAAACTGAAACAATAGATGGATTAATCGTTCATAAAGATTAAGACTTTTCTTCAACGGAAAAAAAGACTTGTACGGGCCTCTCATTTACATAAAGGAAGTGACGTCAGTCGACTATTTTGATTGTGAAATCACTTTCGATAGGAACTTGAAAAGTTGAGGTGGGTTAAAATTTTTCAGAGCAGGAAATAATTATATTATAACCTAATGATTGTGATTTATTTATTTATTTATTTATTTATTTATTTATTTATTTATTTATTTATTTATTTATTTATTTATTTATTTATTTATTTATTTATTTATTTATTTATTTATTATTGGATATTAGATCTAGAGAATTTGATGTCAACCAGGACAGAGGTGATGTATTCTTACGCGTTTACTTTGTAGTGTATAGTTATTTTTGTTTTGTTTTTTCATTCACTTGAGGAGTCTCAAATTAAATATAATCATCCGGATTGGAATTATAAGGATTAAGTTCTTTTTTCTGTTTTTTATGCATGTGTGAAGAATGTCGAATCACGCAAAAATCTGACAAATAGTCCTTCGGACATGCATTAAAACCAGAAAAAAATGAATTTAATCCTATATATATACATATCTTTTTCAATGCCAGTCTCAATAAATTTCAGGTTATGCATGGCATATTCAGCTTTATTAGTGGAGGAAAACCTCAGAATGAATCTGAGTAGATTCACTGTCCTACCGAAAGTCACCTTCTGACATAAAGCTGTTAGTTTAAGCACTGTTTTATCCACAATATACATAGTAGTTATATACAATATAGACTTTGTCATTACAAATGAAAATAATCCAGAAGAAAGCTTAAGTGATTATATGCATATATTTACAAATGTATGTATATATTTGATTTTTTTTTAGTCAGCGGGACTCGAACCTATGACCTTAGCGTTGAGAGGTAAGTGATCTTGAGATGGCGCCTTAGACCACTCGGCCACAGAGACTCTGACATTACTGGTTTTTTTCATTATGGTTTGATTTCGTTTGTTTGAATATTTAGCGTCATTTCTATACGATCGATAGCTAATAGACGATCAGTTAACCTAACCAATCTTTGAAGGGAACCTGTGTGTTTAATAAGTGCTTAAATACACCAATCTCCGCAAGAAAACTGATAATTTGATTCAGCGTTGAGAGACACATGGCATTAAGACGCAGTGCCGTTTATCAGTCATCGTGCAGGTTGGGCCGGTTGGGAATCCAAACTCGGTGGGTTGATAATCAGACGCGCTATCAACCGAGCAAGCTTGGTCCGGCTATATATATATGTATAAATCATTGGTATATTTCTCAGTGAGCGCTTATCGTTCTCCAGTCTTTTTCTCTTGTTTTTTACTGTATTTGCACTGAACTGCACTGCACTAAAACACACAGTCACGTTAATGCTTTACTCGTCACGTGTATTAATACACATTTGTATTTGTATTACTTGACATACAATAACGTACGTATTAGCACGTGGGCCAGTGGTAGAGCATCCGAGAACCAGGATCGGAGCATCCAAAAATGAAAGTGACAGTCAAGATACGTAGACTGGATACTTACTGTATACAGACTGGAATTGCGTTTTCTTTTGAACGAAAAGATGTTGCACATATCAACTGTTATACTGAAATTTGTCTAAAAAATATATCGTATATGTGTTTTAAATAGCCGGAGTCAGTGACCTCGATTGTGCCGATCAGATCCTTAACCACACTGACTCGTAATCATAGCCTATCTATTTTCATTCTTACGCCAACGAAAAACATCTTTAAAAAGATAGACGTTACGTCAGAGTAATGACGTCAACACTATTTTTATGATGTTTTGCTCCCTATGACACCTGGTCAGGGTAAAATTATATTTAATGTGTATTGATTGATCAGGCAATATGTGTGAAGATAAACAGTTGTAATTTCTGGTACATAATTTCAGTTTGTACCTTAAAATGTCATTTTTCCTCATACATTGGGCTTTAAATACGCATTAAAAAGATGTTTGTGATGACGGCCATCATCGAGAGTCCCTATGACTTAGATTGTTTTTATGTCCCGCTTGGATAGCCTACGTATGATATATTCTCATATATATATATATATATTCGACTCTTAACAGCTAAAGGAAATATTATTAGAACAATTTTTTATATTTAGCGTTATTTTATGCCATTGAGTGCCGATAGACGAATAGTACAATGTAAGTAGTGTACATGTATTACACGAAGAATAGGTAGCCTAATGTATTCGGGTCAGAAACAGTAGCGATATGTCGTACAGCATTGTGAGATGGATACTAATGTTCTAAAACGCAAATAAAGTGCTTACCAAGATGTAACTTTAAAACTGAATAAAAAACTCAATTAGCTGGATAGTAGTATTATTTCATGTTATTTGAATACCGCTACATGCCACAATATACCGACTTAGGTAGCGTACAATATACGAGGCACCTACTTATGCTACGTACTAAGCAAACTATGGCGTTAAGAACCCTTATAACCTCAATTTGTATTTTTTTACTGACATAATGTGGTATATTGATATATAAAACAAATGTAAAACCCATAAAGTAGTTCCAGAAATGCTTCCGAAGTAATAAATTGACATGTAAATGACGCTATTTTCAATCTGAAAGTGGTTCAAACCGCCACTTTTCTCGAATATTTGAGGAAACGGCCATTTTCCCATTCAAAAACATATGCCCGCTTGAAACTGAAATACAATGCCACTCGTAACGGCTATATGTTTAATTTGTAAACGAAATAATAATATGGAAATAAGGAGATTGTCCTACAGGAAGTACCGTTTATTGTGTGTAGTTAGCGCCGAAAATGCGGCGAAGTCGCGGCTTATGTAACATGTAAAGGATGCAATGTGTTTCCCCAGATGACATCACTTGCTCCGTTTGATGGTTTTCCTGTGTTTATACTTCTCTCTTTCTGAATGAGCCGTACCCTTCCTCTTGTTTTGGCATCATTGTGAGATCAGCGTAGTACTTGCCACTCCACAGGTCCTTAATGAATTCCCTTCGTGATGGCTCTAATATCAACTTTTCAATATTATGCTCTGAAGAGGAGAAAAGAAATGCTTATAGTTTTCTTTAGTTTATGCCTATTCTAATTTATTTCAGCTCGATAATGAAGTAAGCACAGCGTTTATATGAACCGCTCTCGAATGCAATTCCCGGGTAGAATCAGTACTGAGTGTTTTTTTCTTCTTTATTTGAGAAAACATCGAGCTAGGGATCGAACCCGTAACATATACCACGAGCAGCCAACATTCTATCCACTGGACTACCACACCGATCATTTTATGTGCATTTTTTTTCAAACAAAGGACATCATTAAAGAGGCGACAAGCAATTATTGTGACTTATCTCTCATAACACTTTGGCTGTTCAATGCGTTTGTGCAAGTCACTATTGCGGAGAAACATAATTATCTAAATAGAGGCTCTTGGCATTTCATTACATTGTGAAGTGTTTTTCCGGGAATGTACGATAAAAATGTATTTTGTTAAAAAAAATCGATGTTTTAAGAAAAATTGTTTATATAGTGAAACACAAAGAAACAAATACATTTGTAATTGTGAGTCAGATCTTTGTGCTAATGTCGGTTTGGAAGACTTAAAATGACTGATTACCTGTAATATCTTTGTAACTTCCGGCACATGGTTCTGTGAAATCGTCTGGTAAATACTCCTCCGGGAGTAAGGACATGTCTATAGACTTGTACACAGATACCATACTGTGACCATGCATAAAAACCTGAAAAATATTTACATGGTATAAAAAATGTTCACATGGTATGAAAAAAAGTTCACATGAATATGATATGTTTAAGCGGAAGAATCATATTACCGTGTGGAAAAGGGGCACAACTGTGTAGTGAGACGTTAATACACGTTCTAGGAGGTAAGTGGGGTTTAACGCCATTTTCAACTCATTTTAGGTTATATATGGCATATCCAGTTTAATTGGTGGAGGACGATCTCATAATAAATCTGAGTAGAACCACCGTCCTTCAGCAAGTTACTGGCAACTTTCTCATATAAAGTATGCTTGAGCGTGCAGGACTTGAACCAACAGCCGTAGTGGTGGTAGGTAAGTAATATTGAGTGGGTGCCTTAGACCACGGAGGACTTGTAGTAATATGTTGAAGGCCTAGTCAAAAAATAGCAAGATAGTGTATTTAACGAAATTTATTCAATACGCCTAATACTTAAGAATTAGAACAGTGTATACATAAATAGCTTTGCAGATTAGATAAATTTTAAACCCTAAGTCATCAGAGTGAACATTTTTAATCATGGCTGCCAGAGTTCGAAATTTGAATGATTAGAAATAATATCTTATACTTTGTTAATTATATCATCTTATCTAAAACACACTGTGAGTAAGACACTGTAGTCAGATAACTTTCAATGAGTTCCATCAATATGTATCACACGTGTAATCACAAATGAGTCCTAAAACAAAACTCCCCGTGTGGTTTTAAAAACAAAACAATACACAGAATTCTGAAGTTTCGTAAAAATATTGGAATGAGTGTCAATTTATTTAATAAAAAAAATCAGCTATTCATGCATTTAAATATCTTCAAAATTTGTTTATTTCCTCAATGAATGACCAAGAATACAATACGCATTTATTTATTAGCATACATGACATGTGTCCAATCCTTTGTTTTATAACAACCTTAACCGCAATGATACGTTTTTTTAATGATACGTTAATTTCCCTTTATATCATCCATACTTTTAGTTTTCAACCTGTTATTTTATATGAATTTAATGGAGGGTATAGTATCAATAGTTAAACGTATGACAGTTAAATAACACCTGTAATTGTAAAAGCCGTGCCTATAGCCATCATAGCTTGCGACTATACGCACGACGGTAATTTCATCTTAGTTTATAAACTGTGTCAGGGTCTTCAATAGAGCGATCCTGTCTTTGTGTCGCGATGAGATGAGCTTGTTAATCGCGGTTTAAAGACGGTATGTGCATAAACGAGATTTTTAAAAATAAATCACACACATGTTATTCAGGTCTCACTACTCAAATGAATGTTGTTCTCTGTTCTATATAACATAAAGTCTAGGATTTCCACGGTAAACAAAAGTCGACATAGATTTGTTTTAACTATTTTTTCATACCAGGAATGTATCCCCACATAAAAAGCACAGTTACTGGTAGGTTGACCAGTTTCTTGTTTTTAAAGAGAGGCACACCAAGACTTTTTTTGAAATCCTCAAATACTTATTAATACATGCACCCGTTAAAATCCTATAAACGTCACTTTTTAACACCAGTGATGTTTTATTCCAGCGTATGCTATGACAGTCTTGGCTCTAATCATCTACAGCAAGGAATCACAACCACTATGAACTATTTCAAACCAAATTACATAGGATGTTTAAGCACAAGATTCATGTTACAGTGGGGAAGAAAGGGGCGCAATTGCGTAGTGAGGCTTTCATATGCATATAGTAACAGATAATTATGTATCATGCCAAAGGTTATTAATTTAATCTGATGAACAATATGCCAGCCGTGCTTGTTTAAAATCTCGTCAACTTCATTAGTGCAAAACGGTAACAAAACGCAACTCGATACAAACAGGGTAATAGTGTAATAGGTTTTGAAATTTAATAACATAGTTCTTTTTACAAGCACCGATACGGAACTTTTGAATCATGAATAGTTGACTTTTTATTATCTAATCATGTAGCCAGTTTTTAAAGATTAGTTTACTGCAAGTAGTCATATACCTAAACAGCCCAACGTTGGCGAGTATCGCTTATCGTGTTTATACTGCACTGAGGTGCGAACTATGAGTGTAAAATTAGTAGATAGTTGGTAGTTGGTAGTTGGTAGTTGAGGATTCAGCCAATTAATCAACTACCGACCAGTTGCCAGTTGGCGAATCGGATTTTTTTCAAATCGATATTTGTTTTTTTTTAAAACAAATCAATTCTATAGAAATACAGTTTATAACAATGCATAAATACAATTCCCGCGCTGTTTCATTCCATAGCATGAGCATATGTATCCGGAGACGATTCAAAATTTCTAGTTGGGGATTCGCCGTGAATCGTCAACTACCAACCAGCTGCCAGTTTAGGATTCAGATTTTATATTAAAATACATCCGTTTTCTATTGATTATATTTTAAACATATAAACACGAGTAAAATATGTCAATTAAATAGTGATTATAATAACGAATCCGAATCGCCAACTGGCAACTGGTCGATAGTTGGCTATTCGAATCCCCAACTACCAACTGCCAACTACCAGCTGCCAACTACCTACTGCAAACTACCAACTGCCAACTTCTGCCAACTACCTACTGCAAACTACATACTGCCAACTTCCAACTGCCAACTACCTACTGCAAACTACTTACTGTCAACTACCTACTGCCAACTATCTACTGCCAACTACCAATTGCCAACTACCAACTTCCAACTACCAATTGCCAACTACCAACTGCCAACTATCTACTAACTTTTCACTCATGTGCGAACTTAAGATGAATACAAGACCCAAATGCGTAAACCGTGGTAAGATTGCTATCAAATCAGTCTTAATGGCGCGGAGAGATGGAAAACTACAACCACGGTGGGCAGCGAAGAAGTAACGTCTGATCACCTAACTGTCAAGTAAACTATGTTGCCTAGGTAAAAAAACAAGTAGCATTATCAGAATGGCGAACAGCTATTAGAACTATGTACGCCTCATTTCGTGTCCATTTCCGTGCCTGGGAGGCCATTAGAAAAATATTCAACATATCTTTACTGCAGAAATACAACCTATTAAAAACAACAAGGTCCGTCATTCAAACTTTAATGTAAATGTCAAAAACGAAATACAATCGTGATAATATAGCGTCGGATTTGTTCGCGTTCTTCAGACGGCGACGTGGTCTAGCGGTAGAGCGTCCGCCTCGCATGCAGAAGGTCGTTGGTTCAATCCCCGGTCGGGTCATACCAAATTCTTTAAAAATGGTACTAGAAGCTTCCTCGTTTGACGCTCAGTATTTAGAGGAGTGTTCTAGATCTGGTCGGCTCGGTGATTATAATGTGACTAGGTGGGGTATCATACTATGTGTCTGCGGCATGATACTCCAGTGTGACAGCGCTTACAATACTATCTCAAGTAGATACCGTCGCGATATGACTGAAAAATTGTTGAAAGCGACGCTAAACACCATACAACAACAACAACAGTGTTCGCGTTCTCTGTATAAGCTTACATGTACGGGAGGATTTTGATAGAGTCAGTCATATAGACAACACGCAGAAGGCAGCAGCCAGGTATGCTACTCAAAGGCCATTGTCAAATATGGGCATAGAAAATATAAAAAAAATATGTGTATAGAAGAAGATTTGTACGTGTCCCTTTCATATCTCTCATAAATGGGAAGATTCCCCTATGGCTAGTCACATACGCTCATCGCAGCCTTAAAGATAACCCGAATAACGCAATTATCAGGTATGTCAACCAGATAGACATGAAGTATGAAACCAGTCGCAGATGCCCACCATCACACAACCGGCGTGCTAACTACAATAAACGAGTCTCCCTAAAGGTTAAGGTCAAACTAAGGGGTTCATGATGATAAAAAGCATGCTTCTTTGATATAACTTACATCAACAATCTACGTCATACCCATCCATTTGCACTGACCAGAATTCTCATGTTAGTGCAGATCATAGCTAATGCTCAAAATGAGCATATTCATCAATAACACAGTAATTCTACAGTGGATTTCCCAAACAAAACAATACAATACAATCTCTTTTTTTTACTCAGTTACATATATATGAAATCATGAGGTCATGCAAAGTTGTAAAGTGTAAAGGCTCATATAAGATGGTAAGTAACGTATAAAGCATATATTTCAAAGACAGTTCAAATTCATAACCAAGGAAATGGAACAACATTTGTCAGTTTTTGTGGGAGAGTTCCACGATATGCTTGGTAACATTCATATATTTGGCATGTTACATTTGACATTATACTCAAATTATTTCAATTCATTTTCTTATTATCAAAATATTAACATCAACTGTCAAACAATGGATAACAAATAATTACTGTATGTTTTTAAATGGTACAATTCGAAAATAGATGTGATGACAACAATAATGAACAGGAATTTTAGTCGCATAGTTATTTTGCAATTCAACCGGACTGAGTAAGCCTGAAACCCCTGGCGGGATAACTTTGTGTCTTTTGTTTTAATTATCAGTAAAACATGACCCTTATGAGACTTGAAAATGATTGCTTGGAAGTATACTTAAGATATTATCTGGTCCGATAATATAATATGATGCAAAAACGTGAATACATTCTGCAATACGCTCGCTTCCTTTACGTTAAATATCACAGTTACTTCAAAACCGATCCTAAGGAGACTAGTTCTGCATGATCATTAGTGTTCTCGTGTATATTCAGTGTTTTAGCGTTGGTGTATGAGGGGAGGGAGGGACGTGCGTGCGTGCGTGCGTGTGTGCGTGCGTTCGTGCGTATCATTTGCTGCCCTACCCATGTTAGCTGCGGCTAAATATGGAAAGTACTTTTCTGAGAGACAATGTTTTAGATGCTCATTCATTCATTGGTGACATGTGTTTGATGTTTATGACACTCACCAATACTCTTCAAATTGCTGCGGAAGTGATGTAATACAACTTACTCGCATTCGCATTTTCTCCGGCAGAGCTGGTCTTAATATATGTAGTAGCACGTTGAATATTGGACCTGTTTTATAATGATGGAATTGTCTGATTGACACTGGCAAGGCTTTCTGGAAATAGAACATATACATACAGTTAAGGTTAATATACATCCACTATACTCTCCACCCTATTTTATGTACAATTTCATTATCTGTTTTAATATAAAACTGGAATATTTATTGCAATCCGATTTGTATAAGTCAACCCTGTTTTAAGCAACTATTAAAAGGACGGAGCAAAAGTGGTCTATTAAGACAGGTTGTTGCTTGATACATATTTGTTTGCTCTGAAAGCATAGGAATTGGAAATAGCCAATGTAGCTGCTTAGGACAAGTGCCTGCTAAATACAGATGGCTACTTATACATGTTTGACCGTATATTGTAGTTATGGAATTGAACTCACGGTAAACACCACAGAAACTGTAATTGTAAATAATTTGTATTCTTCTTATATCAAAACTGCACACACACCTCTGTCTCTCACTTTCTCAATATTCTCTCTATTTCCTTCTCATTCACTCTATTTCATTGTAGATTACCTACTTGAAAATGTTGCACCCTCTTTTTCATATGTTCCGAGCCTCCAAATGTTATATGCTTCATGGTGACAGACCCGTAGTCCATGAGAAAGTTGACACCATGTACCTGGAACTGCTCATCACAGAACACAAGAGAATGACAAACGGCGAGAATTGAGCGTTGGAAGTCTGAGTATGTATACGAATTGCCTGTAGGATCGAAGTTATCTGTTGGGGGAATAAAAGAATAAAAAAAAACACATATACCACAACTGTCAATCACGGTCGTTGATTTAGGTATATATTGAAGAAAAAAACACGTTAGGGTCATAGTTTATCATTTTAAATCTAAAAAAAGTAATTATATATGATTGCAGTATTTCTTAAGCTGTTTAAAATAGTTAAACATAACCAAAACATTTAAGTTAAATACATGTATAGAAAAAAAATGGTGTTGTTTAAAGAATGGCGTATCTATTATAGTCGGGCTACGTTTTTCTTGTAATTTGCTGCTTTGATTGCATATCACAGCTCTAAAGCATAAAATATGGTGTTGAATTAAAAACAATTCGTTATTAATTAAATGAGGCGTTTGTAGACAAATAATTCACTATCAGGAATACATATTAGCATTGTATGTATGTTTGCGAATACACACAGACGAGAAAAGGATATAGATTAGAAATAAATCCTACGGAGAACGCGTTGTCTCCGTCAACCATCGTCTGCTTACCGTAATTTCCCAAAATAATTGTACGACCCTCATTATCTCTTGTCGGTAATGGAGTAAACACACGACTGAAAACAAAACGAAAATGTCGTTGTTATTAAGAAACAAAACAATTATAGATATATCCAATAAATATTTGACCAAGAATTTAATCCTGTCAATTATAACAAGATGTGCGCACATGCTTCACACGTTCCCCCATCAGTTTTAAGTGACGACTTCAATGACTCCATTATTCTTAATCCGCATACTCATAACCAGTACCATTGTTATTTCCTGTTTTAATTAAATGGGTCATGGGATTTTTTTGTGTACATTTGCACTGCATTTCAGATTTGTTATAATCAAGAGACTTCGAAGCGTAATTAGTTTAAATTCATTTATTTCACTTTGATTGTGATTCCTTGGTAGCTCTAAACAAATGCGGAAAATGTGTGATGCTCAATGACATCACACATAGCCGTGTGTTTGTGTGTGTGTGTGTGTGGGGGGGGGGGGGGAGGGGATCGAAACCACGACCCTCCGATCCTGGGTCCGATGGTCTACCACTGGACCACGCGTGTCCGGTTATGTCCATAGTTGTTTCTCAGTGTTAGATCCTCGACATTTATTAATGGTTTCCTTCAATTATGATTATATTTTTGGATATGAGAAGCTGTTTATGGAGCACTGTAGAAAAAAATGTTGCTAGGAAAATTACCGGATTCGAATATGGTACTGTATATCGATAAAAGACACGTATTTTAACACATAGTTATCCCGTTTTTTTTAATTAGACATGCCCTGTATTGTCTCGGCTATGTTCGTAAAAGTTCGGAAATTCCAAGGTATCATCTGTTAAAATATAATTTCAAGACAGGTTTATAAACATAATGCCCATTGGTGCAAACAGGTACCAAGTGCCTCCTTATGTCATATACACTTGGTACCTTATTGGCCAATGGAATGATAATTATACCTTTGACCATGAGATATTTCTTTGTAGCGCAGCGGATATAGCTGCAGATTGACTTCTTCTGCTATTAATATATAAACAAAATATTTTATGTGCAAGGTAATGTAATCAAAATAACCTCTCTGTACTCAGGAAAATATTTCTATTTAATTATATTCGTATACATGTATATAGGGTCGTACAACACGCATATCTCAAAATTTAATGTCCTTCTTTTAAATATAGCTGTCACAACTGTAACGGAATATGGCGCAAGTGAGGTAATGTACTGTTAAACAAACAATGTTTCTGTACTCTGAACAATATTTCTAAATTCAGCTTAAGTTACAGGATCGTAAAACACGTTTATTCTCAAATATGTGTCGTGCAAATATAATTGCCGCAGTTGTAACCGAATTTTGCAATAGCTGCACATACGTACACGGGTTTTTAAAGCAACAAAACAGATACCCACTCCCCCTGACTCCCCCCCCCCCCCCCCCCCCCCCCCACTCCCCTCCCATACCAACGCACAATACAAATGATAAATACAGATTGGTGCATGTTGAAGAGGGGAAGGCAACTTGTGGAAATTAATTCAGTAAATTTAGATCACATGTTTTTTATTTTTCATATTTTATTCTACATGTATCGATATATGCTTGCAAATTCGTATAGTAAAATCAATATATATATATATATATATATATAATGTACCGCAGACAAATGATGAAATTGAAAAAGACAGATAATATCGATATCTATACGACTTTGTAATTGAACATGTAAATATAATACTCGACTTGAGTATTAACTCTATATTATATTAACTTTACTGAAGAATCATTTTTTGAAATAACTTTTGATTTAAAATTGTAAACAACGTGTAAACTTACGGATATAGGTAATATTGTATCGAGATTTGCTCTACATTTGACGTGCTCATATTTAATTTAGCTATTGCAATAAACTTGGTTTACTCGTTCATGGCCGTTCTCTGTGTTTCTTTTTTACTTTTTTGATGGTGTATATATTTATAAGAACGCAATGATTTTGCCACGCTGTCTCCGTCGTGTCGTTTCATGCATGCATAGTTTAATAGTACATATCGATTTCATGCGTGCTGAAGTGTTGTGATTCATACATAAAGACACAAAATGTTTCACTCAGTGGTCATTTCACCTTTAATTAAAAATGTTTTTTTCATTGTGGTTTGACTTTCAGCACATAACAGGTTGTATATGGCAGATCAGTTTTACTGGCGGAGGAATACCTCATACTGAATCTGAGTAGAGCGATGTTCCTCTCGTAGGTAACTAGGAAACACTCTCACACCACATGTTTGGACCTAGTTAGGCTCGAACCCATAACATCAGTGATGAGAGTTAGGCCAATCGTCCAAGGAGAGCTTCAATAAAAAATCATTAAACCATATTTCAGGGTTTTGAGGGGGTGGGTGGCGTCTCTCTGTCTCACCCCGCCCCCCCTCTCTCTCTCTCTCTCTCTCTCTCTCTCTCTCTCTCATTCTCTCACTCCCCCTCTCTCTCTCTCTCTCTCTCTCTCTCTTTCTCTCTCTCTCTATCTCTCTCATTCTCTCACTCCCCCCTCTCTCTCTCTCTCTCTCTCTCTCTCTCTCTCTCTATCTCTCTCATTCTCTCACTCCCCCCTCTCTCTCTCTCTCTCTCTCTCTCTCTCTCTCTCTCTTTCTCTCTCTCTCTGTCTCTCTGTCTCTCTGTCTCTCTCTCTCTCTCTCTCTCTTTCTCTCTCTCTTTCGCTCTCTTTTTCTAAAACATATTTATTTTATAATGCTGTATGAATATTGAAAGGCGAAAGCACGAGTTTCACCGGATGTGAATAAACAAAAGCGCTATTATTCAGATTTGATTAATTCCATGTGAGGAGGGCGATCCTGACCGCCTTCACCCCTCCAGATTCACCAGTGTAATTCTTTCGATATCAATTACGTGTATAAACTAAATGCATTTTTTATATAGTTTGATTATAACTAACAGAAGCGATAGGTGTATGTTTTACGTGTCCAGCAGCCGTGTTGTTTGTGTAAGCCGTTGACTTTCAATCAAAAGAATAACCATTTCCCTTAACAAAATGAACTCCCCACCCCCTACCACATTCTCCGATTATGCTGGTCATTTCCACAGTATTCCTTGTTTTAAGTATTAAAGATATTAACATGTTTTAATATATAGACAACTGTGTATATCATTTAAAAATAAAGACACTTAACATTATGAGAACATGACAAATGAAAAAATAGAGCATCTGGTTCAGGTTAAGGTCTTAACGGCTAAAGTTACTGGTTGGAAAAATGAAATTGTTCCCTCAGTAACAGTATATGAATTTAAAACACGTTCAACAAAGCTGATAACGGAATACTGTAAGTTTCAATGATAAGTGAGAGAAAAAATTACATATGATCCTTAACGAGAGAGAGAGAGAGAGAGAGAGAGAGAGAGAGAGAGAGAGAGAGAGGGAGAGAGAGAGAGAGAGAGAGAGAGAGAGAGAGAGAGAGAGAGAGTGGGGGGGGGAGAGAGAGAGAGAGAGTGGATGAGGGCTTTTAGTATCAGAAAATCATCTGCTCACAAGATTTTTTTAAAAGAAGATTGTTTAAAGATGGAACACATTTTTGAGTGCAAAATTCGTCATTTCATTCAAAGACATCCCTCTTAATAAAAGTCGAAAATTGAACACCAAGAATTTGGGAATATTGACACTGCACACCATAAAAGGAGTATCGCACATCAAAACAGATGGTGGAACTGTAAAAATCATGGCACGGTAATCACGATAGCCCTTATTTTGCCTGTATATACCAGAACCGATAGCCTCTGCAAATCTGATTTGGAGACTGTCCCTTGCGGGAGTCAAGCTATTCTTTACAGAAGTACTCATAAACTATTTGAAAGAGACACCCCGGTTAAGTCCCGTCCACTTGTATATTGTTTAACCCTTTCATTATTATGCTAACACAGCGAAGACAAATATGAGAATATACGCGTTTGTTCAAATAATACAAATCTAGAAATCTTACACAGTATACGTTCACTCATTCATAAACACACATGTGCTACTGTACATAGATAAGTTCTGTTTCTGTGTTTTAATCGTCGAAACATCTTTAACTGGTCCCATGTATATGTCTACTACGGTGTGCAGAGGAAAAGAGTGAAATCCAAGTTTGAACAAAATGTTTTCAATATTTGAGTATCTATTCAAATTTATCGATAATGTTAAATAAGTAACTTTTATTTTAAAAGTTTTTTTATGCAGCATACTAAACAAAGTTGTTTTTTATTGAAAATAATGACTTACCTTTCCTTTAGAATTTTTAAAAACTTGGGGTCGCCCGGATCATGGCCGTTCAAATAACTAACAGAGTCGTTAAAGGAAGCTAAGAAGTTGATAAGTCTGGTCCTGGCTGTAAGTTGACTATACTTGCTGATTCGCAGGAAGGCAAGTAGGAATTTTGTGTCTGCAAAACACGAATAAAATACACACACGATTAGAAAACATATAGATAAACTGAGAAACTAAACGTTACGGATTTGTTTTAAAATGACGCATGGCACATTTGAAACTTTATCACTGAATATATTTATTTCTGAATAAACTATGTACATGTCTATATGTTAATATATTGTACGTACTGCAAATATGAACTGATGCTACTCGAGTGTGTAGGCAGATCTTTATTTTCGTGTTTATTATGAAAGGGCACGTATCGTGTAAATGGTTGAAGTCCATCGATCATATTTCATAAAAGTATTACTATTTTAGTTGAATAAGGAACTAAGTGTGCATTTCCTGGTTCCTTATTCAGAAAAAAAAGATATAAGGAACTACCTTAAGGCTCATTTATATTTCGAATCTTCGTGGTCAGATATGACGAAGATGTAACAATGATTTTATTTACACCAGTTTGTTCTGGTAAATTAGAAACAGTTTCAAAAAAATATCAATTTGTATATTTTAGCAGTATTTACACATTACAATGTTAGTGATTTCTAAAACAGGATTATTTTGATGGTTACACTTGGACATTAATATATTTGAATGGTTATACGTTCACAAGTACTGATTTGATACGTAACCATGAGTATACAGCGATTCCAATATTGCCGTGTGTCCCTTTAAAAAGAACGTCCATGGTATGTAGTATCATGTTAATAAATAGCAATACTCACTGATAAACAATATTACACTTACAGAATTATACCAATTTTTAATAATATTACTAATTATGATTATGATAATTAGTAATAATATAATAGTTAGTAATAATATTAATTGTTAGTAATCATATAATAGTTAGTAATAATATCAATTGTTAGTAATCATATAATAGTTAGTAATAATATAATAGTTAGTAATATTATTAATTGTTAGTAATAATATAATAGTTAATAATAATATAAAGTTAGTAATTATATAATAGTTAGTAATAATATAATAGTTAGTAATAGTATTAATTGTTAGTAATCATATAATAGTTAGTAATAATATAATAGTTAGTAATATTTTTAATTGTTAGTAATAATATAATAGTTAATAATAATATAAAAGTTAGTAATAATATAATAGTTAGTAATAGTATTAATTGTTAGTAATAATATAAAAGTTAGTAATAATATAATAGTTAGTAATAGTATTAATTGTTAGTAATAATATAAAAGTGAGTAATAATATAATAGTTAGTAATATTATTAATTGTTAGTAGTAATATAAAAGTTAGTAATAATATAATAATAATATAAAAGTTAATAGTAATATAATAGTTATTAATAATATTAATAATTATGATAGTAATAAATGATAAATAATTCAATAAAATAATAATAACAATAAATATTAAAGTTATAATAACAAGAACAATAACAATACAAATAATGAAGAAGAAGAAGAAGAAGACGAAGAAGAAGAAGGAAAAGAAGAAAAAAAAATAATAATCATAATAAAAAAAACAATGACAACGACAACGACAACGAAAACGACAACGACAACGACAACGACAACGACATCGACAACGGCAACGCCAATGACAACGACAACGACAACGACAACGACAACGACAACGACAACGACAACGACAACGACAAACAACAATTTCGTCTTATATATATATCATACAATACAACAGATAGATTGCGGTTTAAACATGCCCATTATCAATCTAAAGAATAACGAGAGATTACAATAGCATACTAATATAATCGCCGGATACAAAAAAAATGACGGCTCTATGGCAAAAATTGCTTTTTTATTTAAAAAGAAACTGTTTGTATTTAACAATTATAAAACTGAAACGTAAAAAAAACATCACAACGAATGATTAAACTATGTTTGAAATAACGAATATCTCCTTTAATCAGATCAGTTGAGAACTGATACCAACTTGTATTAGATAAAAATAACATTATCTACAGTCACATAAACGTTTAAACCTATTTATTTTGCTTCCATTGTGAAACGAATTATTACAACTAGGGCAGATCACGCTCGAAGTCTTCCTGGGTAGAACCAGTACTAAGCATATGTGGAAAAGTGTCGTGCCCAAGGCGAAGGATCGAACTAGCGACTCTCCGATCATGGGTTTAGTCACGAAAAAGAACGGCGTTGCAAGATATCATAGGGGTATGCCTCAGTTTTAATAAACATTGTTTTTCAAAAATATATCTATTTACGAAAAGAAGATAAGAAAATATTGTGCCCGACTACGCATACGTAATATAGCTGCGTTTATACTTTTGAAAGGGGCTTAACTGTGATAACTATGGTCATCTTTTGAGTGGGGTTTGCCATTTTCAGCACAAGATATGTTATATATGTCCTATCCAGTTTTCTTGGTGGTGGTAAACCTCAGTGGAATAAATATGAGTAGAACAACCGTCCTTCCGCAAATAACTGGCAAACTTTGTCACATAAAGTTGTTTTTATCGAGCCAGGATCGATCCCACAACCTTAGAAGTTAGAGGTAAATAATCATTAAATAACAGCGCATAAGACAACTGGGCCATGGAGGATACACTCGTCATGTTCGAATACATATTCTCTCTCTCTCTCTCTCTCTCTCTCTCTCTCTCTCTCTCTCTCTCTCTCTCTCTCACTGACTCGTGGTCGCCCTCGACAAAAAATGTACAATCGTAGGCTTTTATTAAGACAGGAGTAACGCATGTAAACACAAAATGAAAGTAACTCGTAATAAATTGAATTTAATATACTGTATAGTTAATTGTTTGGTTAATCCCTCAGACAAACCTTGTATGTTATATCATGGTTGGAGGAACACGGGATTTGTGGGGGTAATCATCAGAGCGGAATGTATTTTGATCAAAAGTTTGCACTGGAAGAGAACACGCCTATAATCATTTTCAGATTAACGGCATGAAAGTAAAATGGCTCGTTGAAATAATTAGTTTATATAATTAGCGAAAAACTAGGGATATCATGTGAAATGTCGAAAAGTAAGGTGTATTGAAAATAGTTGCAATGAGTCAAGAATACTTTAACAATAGTAATTTCGCGTATGATTTAGCAGTTGACATGCGTGTTTCTATTTCAGTATTTCAAGTGCTGCACGCTTCAATATTGAAGTTTGACTTTCAGTGTTAGTGGTAGATGTATGTTTAATATCAAACGATGCAACTCGAATACTCTAACGAACCTCAGCAGGCTGTATTATCATGGTTTTAAACCTATGTAATTCATATTTGTGAATGATATAATATGTAGTATTATTAATGGACAGGTATACTATATACTATCATTAATGATATAATATATAGTATACACTGATTGTTATCATTATCAATATAACAATAGTTTATATTGTATACAATGTTATTGTCTTTAATTATATAATATAAAGCTTGCAATGTTTTTATCATTTATGATACAATATATAGTATACAATGTTTATATCAATACTGATACACTATATAGTATACAATGTTTTTATCATTTATGATACAATATATAGTATACAATGCTTTTATCACAAATAAAGTAATATGTAGTATACAATATTTTTATCATAAATGATATATACTGTAAAAGTTTTTATCATTAATGAAATAATATGTAGTATACAATATAACAATATTTTATATACAAGTATACAATGTTTGTATCATTAATGATGTAATTATAGTATACAATGTTTTTATCATTAATGATTTAATATAGAGTATACCATTTATTTTTTGAAAACTGATTATGTGACCAGTATTGATTACTTTGTTAATGGTTATGATTGCTTTTGAGTAGTTTAATACATATTTTGCTCAGAAGGGTTTGGTAGTAGTCGGTACCGTGAGTAGGACCAGACTAGGCCCGGACGCCTGTGATGTATTTTACCTCGATTATTACACTCTAGAAAAAAGCACTCGATGTCTTCCTGGGAATAACTAGTACTAAATACAAGCTGATAAAGTGTGACGCCCAATAACACAACACAAAGCAGTGGTGGAGAAACGAACCCATCACCCCTTTCCGAGTTGGACCGATGCTGTACCACTGCACTACACGCTGTTCACACTAATTATAGTTAAAATTGCTTTTACTGAGTATAAAGTATAGCCAAAAGACGTTCAGTTTATATAGTCACCCAACCCCTTGAGTATGTCAAATAATATCTGATGATAGGATAAATCATAATATTGAATATACCTTATTAGTTTATCATACTTCCAAGCGTTTCATATTATTGGTAATTCAATATAACAAAATCGTGAAAAATCATATTTATAGAACAAGTAGATCATGGATGGTATTCACCAACCATTCTTTTATATTCTAGGACTTAAATTCAAGAATGAATTTTGAAAAACACACTTAGGGATCATTTTGGAGGCTAACACTGAGGCAAGCATGCAGGGACCCCTATTATATACTCTCACAATTGTTCTATCTGTCATTGTAAACCAGATATCTAAGGTTAAAAGATCAAGTGTAAGAAACGTTTCTAGGACAGTTGATGAAAACGACGTCTGGTGTTACAAGGACACGTACTTGTATACCACTATTACAAGGACACGTACTTGTATACCACTATAACAAGGACACGTACTTCTATACAACTATACAAGAACACGTACTTGTATACCACTGTTACAAGGACACGTACTTGTATACCACTATTACAAGGACACGTACTTGTATACCAATATTACAAGGCCGCGTACTTGTATACCACTATTACAAGCACAGGTACTTGTATACCACTATTACAAGGACACGTACTTGTATACCACTATTACAAGGACACGTACATGTATACCACAATTACAAGGACGCGTACATGTATACCACTATTACAAGGCAACGTACATGTATACCACTATTACAAGGACGCGTACTTGTATACCACTATTACAAGGACGCGTACTTGTATACCACTATAACAAGGACACGTACATGTATACCACTGTTACAAGGTAACGTACTTGTATACCACTGTTACAAGGACACGTACTTCTATACAACTATTACAAGGACACGTACTTCTATACCACAGCTACAAGGACAGGTACTTGTATACCACTATTACAAGGGCATGTACTTGTATACCACTTTTACAAGGACACGTACTTGTATACCACTATTACAAGGGCACGTACTTCTATACTACTATTACAAGGACGCGTACTTCTATATCACTTTTACAAGGACACGTAGTTGTATACCACTATTACAAGGACATGTACTTTTATACCACTTTTTCAAGGACACGTACTTTTATACCAGTATTACAAGGACACATACTTCTATACCAGTATTACAAGGACACGTACTTGTTTACCACTATTACAAGGACACGTACTTGTATACCACTATTACAAGGACAGTTCTTCTATACCACTATAACAAGGACACGTACTTCTATACCACTATTACAAGGACACGTACATCTGTACCACTATTACAAGGACACGTACTTACAATGACACGTACTTCTATACCACTATTACAAGGCCGCGTACATGTATACCACTATTACAAAGATACGTACTTGTATACCATTATTACAAAGACGCGTACTTGTATACCACTATTACAAGGACACGTACCTCTACACCACTATTACAAGGACGCGTACTTCTATACCACTATTACAATGACACGTACTTTTATACCACTATTACAAGGACATAAACCACTATTACAAGGACACGTACTTCTATACCACTATTACAAGGCTGCGTACATGTAAACCACTATTACAAGGACATGTACTTGTATACCACTATTACAAGGACGCGTACTTGTATACCACTATTACAAGGACACGTACCTCTATACCACTTTTACAAGGACATAAACCACTATTACAAGGACACGTACTTCTATACCACTATTACAAGGACACGTACCTCTATACCAATATTACAAGGCCGCGTACTTGTATACCAATATTACAAGGACGCGTACTTGTATACCAATATTACAAGGACGCGTACTTGTATACCAATATTACAAGGACGCGTACTTGTATACCAATATTACAAGGATGCGTACTTGTATACCAATATTACAAGGACACGTACCTCTATACCACTTTTACAAGGACATAAACCACTATTACAAGGACACGTACTTCTATACCACTATTACAAGGACACGTACCTCTTTAACAATATTACAAGGCCGCGTACATGTATACCACTATTACAAGGACGCGTACTTGTATACCAATATTACAAGGACGCGTACTTGTATAACACTATTACAAGGACGCGTACTTGTATACCACTTTTACAAGGACACGTACCTCTATTCCACTATTACAAGGACACGTACTTCTATACCACTATTACAAGGACACGTACTTCTATACCACTTTTACAAGGACACGTACCTCTATACAACTGTTACAAGGACACGTACTTCTATACCACTATAACAAGGACACGTACCTCTATACAACTGTTACAAGGACACGTACTTCTATACCACTATAACAAGGACACGTACCTCTATACAACTGTTACAAGAACACATACTTTCTATACCACTATTACAAGGACGCGTACTTCTATACAACTATTACAAGGACACGTACTTCTATACCACTTTTACAAGGATGCGTACTTGTATACCACTATTACAAGGACATGTACTTCTATACCACTATTACAAGGAAACATACTTCTATACCACTATTACAAGGACACGTACTTCTATACCACAATTACAAGGACACGTACCTCTATACAACTGTTAAAAGGACACGTACTTCAATACCACTATTACAAGGACACGTACTTCTATACCACTATTACAAGGACACGTACCTCTATACAACTGTTACAAGGACACGCACTTCTATACCACTATAACAAGGACACGTACCTCTATACAACTGTTACAAGAACACGTACTTCTATACCACTATAACAAGGACGCGTACTTCTATACAACTATTACAAGGACACGTACTTCTATACCACTTTTACAAGGATGTGTACTTGTATACCACTATTACAAGGACACGTACTTCTATACCACTATTACAAGAACGCGTACATCTATACCACTATTACAAGGACGCGTACTTCTATACCACTATTACAAGAACGCGTACTTGTATACCACTATTACAAGGACACATACTTCTATACCACTATAACAAGGACACGTACTTCTATACCACTATTAAAAGGACACATACTTCTATACCACTATTACAAGGACACGTACTTGTATAACACTATAACAAGGACACGTACTTGTATACCGCTATTACATGGACACGTACTTCTATACCGCTATTACAAGGACACGTACTTTTATACCACTATTACAAGGACACGTACTTTTATACCATTATTACAAGGACACAAACCTGTATACCAGTATAACAAGAACACGTACTTCTATACCACTACCACAAGGACACGTACTTTTATACCACTATTACAAAGACACGTACTTGTATGCCACTACCACAAGGACACGTACTTTTATACCACTATTACAAGGCTGCGTACATGTAAACCACTATTACAAGGACACGTACTTGTATACCACTATAACAAGGACACGTACTTGTATACCGCTATTACAAGGACACGTACTTCTATACCACTATTACAAGGACACGTACTTTTATACCACTATTACAAGGAATACCACTATTACAAGGACACGTACTTTTATACCACTATAACAAGGACACAAACTTGTATACCACTATAACAAGAACACATACTTCTATACCACTACCACAAGGACGCGTACTTGTATACCACTATTACAATGACACGTACTTGTATACCACTATTACAAGGACACGTACATGTATACCACTGTTACAAGGTAACGTACTTGCATACCACTGTTACAAGGACACGTACTTCTATACAACTATTACAAGGACACGTACTTCTATACCACAGCTACAAGGACAGGTACTTGTATACCACTATTACAAGGACACGTACTTGTATACCACTTTTACAAGGACACGTACGTGTATACCACTATTACAAGGGCACGTACTTTTTTACTACTATTACAAGGACGCGTACTTCTATATCACTTTTACAAGGACACGTAGTTGTATACCACTATTACAAGGACACGTACTTTTATACCACTTTTTCAAGGACACGTACTTTTATACCAATATTACAAGGACACATACTTCTATACCAGTATTACAAGGACACGTACTTGTTTACCACTATTACAAGGACACGTACTTGTATACCACTATTACAAGGACAGTTCTTGTATACCACTATAACAAGGACACGTACTTCTATACCACTATTACAAGGACACGTACATCTGTACCACTATTACAAGGACACGTACTTACAATGACACGTACTTCTATACCACTATTACAAGGCCGCGTACATGTATACCACTATTACAAAGATACGTACTTGTATACCATTATTACAAAGACGCGTACTTGTATACCACTATAACAAGGACACGTACCTCTACACCACTATTACAAGGACGCGTACTTCTATACCACTATTACAAGGACACGTACATCTGTACCACTATTACAAGGACACGTACTTTTATACCACTATTACAAGGCCGCGTACATGTATACCACTATTACAAAGATACGTACTTGTATACCATTATTACAAAGACGCGTACTTGTATACCACTATTACAAGGACACGTACCTCTACACCACTATTACAAGGACACGTACTTCTATACCACTATTACAAGGACACGTACATCTGTACCACTATTACAAGGACACGTACTTACAATGACACGTACTTCTATACCACTATTACAAGGCCGCGTACATGTATACCACTATTACAAAGATACGTACATGTATACCATTATTACAACGACGCGTACTTGTATACCACTATTACAAGGACACGTACCTCTACACCACTATTACAAGGACGCGTACTTCTATACCACTATTACAAGGACACGTACTTTTATACCACTATTACAAGGACACGTACTTCTATACCACTATTACAAGGACACGTACTTCTATACCACTATTACAAGGCTGCGTACATGTAAACCACTATTACAAGGACATGTTCTTGTATACCACTATTACAAGAACGCGTACTTGTTAACCACTATTACAAGGACACGTACCTCTTTACCAATATTACAAGGCCGCGTACATGTATACCACTATTACAAGGACGCGTACTTGAATACCATTATTACAAGGCCGCGTACTTGTATATCACTATTACAAGGACGCGTACTTGTATACCACTATTACAAGGACACGTACTTCTATTCCACTATTACAAGGACACGTACTTCTATACCACTATTACAAGGACACGTACCTCTATACCACTGTTACAAGGACACGTACCTCTATACAACTGTTACAAGGACACGTACTTCTATACCACTATTACAAGGACACGTACCTCTATACAACTGTTACAAGGACACGTACTTCTATACCACTATAACAAGGACACGTACCTCTATACAACTGTTACAAGAACACGTACTTTCTATACCACTATTACAAGGACGCGTACTTCTATACAACTATTACAAGGACACGTACTTCTATACCACTTTTACAAGGATGCGTACTTGTATACCACTATTACAAGGACACGTACTTCTATACCACTATTACAAGGACACGTACTACTATACCACTATTACAAGGACACGTACTTCTATACCACAATTACAAGGACACGTACCTCTATACAACTGTTAAAAGGACACGTACTTCTATACCACTATTAAAAGGACACGTACTTCTATACCACTATTACAAGGACACGTACCTCTATACAACTGTTACAAGGACACGTACTTCTATACCACTATAACAAGGACATGTACCTCTATACAACTGTTACAAGAACACGTACTTCTATACCTTTATAACAAGGACGCGTACTTCTATACAACTATTACAAGGACACGTAATTCTATACCACTTTTACAAGGATGTGTACTTGTATACCACTATTACAAGGACACGTACTTCTATACCACTATTACAAGAACGCGTACTTGTATACCACTATTACAAGGACACGTACTTCTATACCACTATTACAAGAACGCGTACTTGTATACCACTATTACAAGGACACGTACTTCTATACCACATTACAAGGACACGTACTTCTATACCACTATTACAAGGACACGTACTTCTATACCACTATTACAAGGACACGTACTTCTATACCACTTTTAAAAGGACACATACTTCTATACCGCTATTACAAGGACACGTACTTGTATACCACTATAACAAGGACACGTACTTGTATACCGCTATTACACGGACACGTACTTCTATACCACTATTACAAGGACACGTACTTTTATACCACTATTACAAGGACACGTACTTTTATACCACTATTACAAGGACACAAACTTGTATACCACTATAACAAGGACACGTACTTCTATACCACTACCACAAGGACACGTACTTTTATACCACTATTACAAAGACACGTACTTGTATGCCACTATTACAAGGACACAAACTTGTATACCACTATACCAAAGACACTTACTTCTATACCACTACCACAAGGACACGTACTTGTAAGCCACTATTTTAGCCGGGCGTGATGGACTCATACCACTATTATCTCAGATGAAAGAGGTAGAAATAAAACTTTAGTTCTCTCTTTTTTTCTTTTTTTAGGACTTCTTACTGCAATGGTTTGTTTTGTGCTAGCATGAGTTAAATTGTCATTATTTTAGAAATCACCACTGAAAAATTGATGCTGATACCAGCTTTCTGGACAATTCTGTGTCATTTCAGAATTATTGGTTCGAACCGCATCTACGGCGAATAGTTGACACATTATTACTCTGGAATAATTTGAGCCCAGGCACATGCTGCGGAATTTGATTTTTCACTCTGTTTTGGACATAAATGTTACAATGGAGCCCTATGGGAAATGTGATAGTGGTGTGAGACGTAATGCTCCGCAGTGGTGATCACCGCCAAAAAGACCACACGCGACACGGACTACTTTTTATCCATAGAATACCATTTTTAACGTATTCAAAAAAGCAAGCAGAAACAAATCAAACCATCAAAATATAGTGTGAACATTGTATTACATGTATTATTGTCTTTTTTTACATAAAATGCATAAAATAAACCAAAACGCTACAATTATACCAATCAAATTTGGAAAGCGTGTGGATATTTATCAAATACCGGCTATCAGTACTTTTTGTACTTTAATTACTTTTGGTGACGGCTATAAAGTATAATGTTGTGATGAAATGTGTATCCTTATAAATTCCCTCAATATCTTGTTTCACGGATGAGCGGTTCTTGTTACAGGTATTTATGATAATGAATGCTAGCGGGTCTGAGCAGCGTTAACAAATCATTATTTGTAACTCTACCTGCCAAATTGTGAAGCCTTTGTGTGTTTTATGGGGTTTAACGCTATTTTCAACACATTTCTGGTTATATATGGCATGTCCAGTTTTATTGGTGGAGGAAGACCTCATAATGCATCGTAGTAGAACCATCGGCCTTCTGCAAGTAACTGGCAACCTTTTTCGTGTAACGTTTTTGGAGCGAGTGGGGCTCGAACCTACAACTTAGCGGTGAGAGGTAAGTGATATTGAGACGGCGCCTTAGACCACTCGGTCACGGCAGAACCCGGCTGTATGAGAATGTAATTTGTCACTCGGCTGTTGTCCGTCATCGTCGGATACCCACGGGTGTCTTCTCTCCATTCATCACCCACGGGAAATTACGCTAGCTTTGCGTCGTTTTATTTGAACAGAACAGAACATAACAAAATAGAGCGAACGTTAAAAACGTTTTATCAGAACGACGTTTGCATGAAACTAGCGTTGTGATTGGATAACGTTCCCATCATGAAATCGTGAAGTAATAAACCATATGGTTGTATCGTGGCTTAGTTGAAACGAAGCAAAGCTAGTGTAATCTCCAACGGGCGATGAATGGAGAGTATCGGAATGGATAACGCGCGGCTATCCGGCGATGTTTGTTTATCTGCCAGCTTTGACGTCTCGTTTATCCAGTTGCAGCTGCATTTTTAATTTTGATTTAATCAAACTTGGACTGTTATATAAAAAACAAAAGAACAGCAGTGTAGTATAGTGGGAGAGCGACCGCATCGCATGAAGAATGTCGTAAGTTAGTTCTGGTTCGCCTCGTGAGTGTCAATATAATGTGACTGGTTGGGGTAGCATATCATGAGTCTGCGGCATGATACTTAAGTGTGGCAGCGCTTAGATAGACATCGTCGCGGTACGACTGAAAAGAAAATGCTGAAACGAAGCTTAACACCATACTACACCATACAACAACAACAACATCAACAATAGAAACAACAGCAACAGCAACAGCAACATAAAATCATAAGACCTAGGACTTGTTAAAAACAGACCGACCTTACCGTGATTGACAGAGTTATTTGCCCTTGAATATCACTTTTAGTACCGAAGGAAGAATGGAATATACTAGTTTGCTTAATTGAAATATCTGCCGACTTACTTACTTACTTATCAAAGTAAGCGTTATTTAAATATTAAAATTATAATTTGTAGTAAAAAAACTATCATGCATTGAAGAATAACAGCATGTGCATTGTTCGTACAATCACAGTCATATATCAATTTGATATATATTTAAAAATAAATAGTTTAGGCCGTACTAATTAACTGCTAGATACCATCCCGGCCCATCCCCTCATTTTCATGCCGCTCAGACCTTTTATATTTTCATTTTTTTTTACTTTTTAAAACAACAAAAAATTAAAATAAAAATGTATACTCTCTCCCCCTTTTTAAGAAAACATTGGATGAAAATCTAATAGCTAATTTGTAATGGCCTTATGAAAGGAGTGCCAAAAAGTTTACATAAACTTTATGATCCATGATGTACGATATTACGAACAGCATGCAGTTTATACTGGTTTAGATATGTGCATGTGTCATTGTTAAGAGGAACATTTCTTGTACCATTACAGACAAAAATTAGATATACCCGTAGTTTTGAACTTTGCAATAAGATCAGTTAGAGTCATCAAATTTTAATTAATGTAGATATAGGAATGACCAGTAAATTTGAATTTTTAGGTATAGTCTATTATAATTCTTTGAATAACAAATATATATGTGTTTTTCCATAAACTTGTTGTTATAAGTGGACAAGTATAAGACTCCAATAAAAAAGTATATTTAAACATAAAACCCCAATTGGCAATAGGCAAAGAATAAACGAAAGAAAAGTCACATACCTGTGGGTGACGAAAGCCACGCCTTCTCTTGAAGTATCCACTCTCGCAGTTTATTGACGGCCGCCAGTCGGTCCGCAGGGTCCTCATTAAGTTCCCGCTTCGCCTTCTCGACACTGGCTTCATCTAGACTGCACACGTAATCGTTATCAAACATCGTTCTAGTGTGGGCACAGTAAAGGATCTGATAAATAACAATAGAAAATACCTTTAAGTCTTACAAGTTCCAATAATACGTTTAAGTCCCTTTCTGCAATAACAAGACAGTCACTAATTGCATTATCCAGGACCTAAATTCACTTAATTAACAATTTGAGTTTGAGAATCAAAATCTTACATTTCTGTGTTGCTCTGTAAACATACGATCATGGGTAATAATTGTGATCCTGTGAAATTTTCTGTTAAACAATCAACAAAACTGTTTTTTTTTCTGCAAATACATATTGGAAATTACTTGTTTAAAATATTTATTTGAGTGCTGTCACACTCGAATATTATGCCGCAGTCACATGGTATGGTACCCCGCCCAGTCACATTATACGTATACCGGGCCCACCAGACGTAAAGCTGTCCTCTAAATGCTGAGCGCCAAGCGAGGAAGCTTCTAGTACCATTTTTCAAATTCAAGGTATAACCCGGCCGGGGATCGAACCCACGACCTACCGCATGCGATATCGTATCTCATTTTCATTCGTCTCTCACCGCTGATTCGAGTAGAAAAGTTATCCGTTACTTGAGAAGATGGATTTACTCAGAACTGGTTAACCTTTCGGGATAGCAGGAAAGAGTGGTTATTAGGATGTCTGTTAGCCCTCGATAGCATGAAAATGACACCAAATATTCATCAAATAAACATACAGAATTGTAAAATAATGTTTTATCGACGGCACCATTGTGACAAGTTATTGTTTCTGTACTTGTTAAAACAACGCTGGCATTCAGTCTCAGCAGATACACATGAACTGAAATAATAACAAATATACAAATAACAAATATAAGTAACTACAGGTGATTGTTTACAATCAGGTGGCTTAAACTAACCGTCAACAGATTTGTGTGAATTTGGTATCAAAAGAAATTGCTTGATTGTATTTTTTTTAAATGTAAAGAAATGAAGAAACTTACAACTATTTTTTTGTAATAATGTTCGTATAATTAGCCTTTGTTCTAAAGAAAGCAGTACGAGCATTTCTTCAAATATCGATATGAAATGTTCGCCAGCTTAAAATTCAATTCAATATCTTTATTTTCATAACCTTCTACTATAGATGAAAGTAATCTTATTGAATTGAATTCTTTATCTATCGATATGATTTTTTTTAGCCAGTCTGTGGTACCTCAGATAATATTTATATTGCTATTTAGTGTACTATAAGACTACCTACCACTACCACTATAAATAAATATTTCGTTTGCAATATGTAATAGTTTTTATTCAGAGAAAACTATTAGATAATTGATAAATAGAAATTGTCGCCATTGTTATCAGCTTTACTTTGATGCTAGAAGTATTACATTCAGTAGAATATTTAGAGCGTTATTAAAGTAATACTAAAGGTGCCGCCCGAAATTTAAGCAGTGCGTATTGACTTTATATTAGCCTGTCGGTCTATTTAATTAAGTCACTAATTTCTTATAACAGTTTTTATGCGAAAGTTGAAAGAGCAATTTAATTACTTATATTCACAAAATGCTTAAAAAAATGCACTTGTAGAGATATTACAGGAGTTTTAAATGGCGCAGCTTATTACTGCAGTTATTATTTACCCATGCATGTTCTCCAGGAGAAATTATCTAATTGTAACCGTGAGTTATGAACTGCATTTTAGCGTTTTTTACTGAGTGCGTGTTAGAAAACTCTCAAAACATGTCATCTGTTAATTATTAGTGCATGTTGCATGGTGTCATAAACAGCATCGTGTTATCTCGCTATTCAAAAACTGAAATTTCGAATAAATAAATGAATTGAATTGAATTGAATTGAATTGAATTGAATTGAATTGAATTGAATTGAATTGAATTGAATTGAATTGAATTGAATTGAATTGAATGAATGAATGAATGAACGAACGAACGAATGAATGAATGAATGAATGAATGAATGAATGAATGAATGAATGAATGAATGGATAGATGGGTGGATGGATGGATGGATGGATGGATGGATGGATGGATGGATGGATGGATGGATGGATGGATGGATGGATGGATGGATGGATGGATGGATGGATGGATGGATGGATGGATGGATGGATGGATGGATGGATGGATGGAAGGATCAACGGATCAACGAATGGAATGACCAAGAGACCAAACGAGAGGGCAATCAACCCACAGGCACTGGCCACAAACTCTTTTTTAGTATTTAGTATGTATGGTCATATAGTACCTTTATTGTATTACTGCAATATAGATTATATTAATCAAGAGTTTATGACCAGCCTGTGGATCGACCGGCTGACAATGTATAACTCACTCACCGAAAGAAGAAATGATTGAATGAATAATGTAATGAATAACTGAAACAAACGTTTTAACACTTAAACATTAATGAATTTTTTAATGAATTAATTATTGATTGAATGAATCAATCACAAATAAAATAAAATAATGAATAAACAACTCAACAATTGAACACATATTTTTCTAAATGTTCTACAAAATACGTTATATAATCATAAAATAAAGGAAAATTCGAAACGTACTTTTATTTGTCGGTTTAAAAAAAAAAAGAATTGTTTAGAGAAAATAAATGTAAAATAAAGAGTGATTATGTAGTTATAATGAATATTTTAGATATGATTGAGCTTGCGTGACTTGAAAATAATCTCACTTATTCAAAATCATGACTTAAAACTTACGTTGACCTTAAACCATAATGGATTTGAATGTAAACAACTCCAATATTTCAATATTTAAATGCGATCTATTTGATACAACCGTAACTAATCTATTGAAATTAGTCAAAATAAACCTGCTCTTGCAAACAGGTGGAAATACTCGATATATAAACATCATGAATATAGTTAATGTAGACAGCCCAATTAGTTCAGTCGGTAGAACACGAAACTTCTAGTCTCGGGGTTGCGGGTTCGATTCCCTGATTTGCAACTAAGAATATTAACAGTCGTTCGGATAGGAATTTAAATTTAGTGCCCGTGCGACGGTTCTATACACGCTAAAGAGCCAAATAAACCTTACGACGGGCTTCTGTTTGCATTCTGCACTATCCCCCGCTGTACGCAGTATATAATGGTGGATCTATTCGTTAATAAAACGGCGCACGCCCACCCCCTTAAACTTCCATAGTTGAATCAAATACACTATATATACTTCAGTTAAATCTGCAGTTTGAAGTATATTTAAATTGGCTAGCAGTCTTATTTCAACACGGAGATAAGGATTTTATTTCATAATTATGTTAGCCAACAATCGAATAGTTTGTAATCAAGACTATGTATTTAAAAAACACACACGTTTACTGTCTGGTACCTTAAAATTATCACGAACTTTACTTTAAACTTATTCATTGTACTTCTGTGAAACAATTTCTTACTACTTAGACAAATCACGCTGGACATCTTCGTGGGAAGAACCAGTACTAAGCATATGCAGATAAAATATCTAGCTCAAGGACACCACACACAATCATTTTTAACTTTAAGCACCTACCCATGTGAATCATATACAGTGATATAAAATGAATGAATAAGTGAGTGAGTGAGTGAGTGAGTGAGTGAGTGAGTGAGTGAGTGAGTGAGTGAGTGAGTGAGTGTGTGAGTGAGTGAGTGAGTGAGTGAGTGAGTGAGTGAGTGAGTGAGTGAGTGAGTGAGTGAGTGAGTGAGTGAGTGAGTGAGTGAGTGAGTGAGTGAGTGAGTGAGTGAGTGAGTGAGTGAGTGAGTGAGTGAGTGAGTGAGTGAGTGAGTGAGTGAGTGAGTGAGTGAGTGAGTGAGTGAGTGAGTGAGTGAGTGAGTGAGTGAGTGAGTGAGTGAGTGAGTGAGTGACTGTCTTTCTGACTGACTGACTGACTGACTGACAAAGTGACTGATTGAGTGAGTGAGTGAGTGTGTGAATAAATGAACGAATGAATGAATGAATGAATGAATGAATACATAAATGAATGAATGAATGAATGAATGAATGAATGAATGGATGAATGAATGAATGAATGAATGAATGAATGAATGAATGAATGAATGAATGAATGAATGAATGAATGAAGGAAGGAATGCATAAATGAATGAATGAATGAATAAATGAATGAATGAATGAATGAATGAATGAATGAATGAATGAATGAATGAATGAATGAATGAATGAATGAATGAAGGAATGAATGAATGAATGAATGAATGAATTGATGGGGTTTACGACGAACCTACACATAATGATTATATGACGGGAAAAAGAAGGAACATTTCAGAATCATTAGTTAAGTTATTACTATTTTTTTTATATATGTTGCGAAGAAAGCTCATAGCTTATAATATATGAACCGCTCTGGAGTCTGTTAGCTATGTTGAGCCAGTACTGAGTGTTGTTTATTGGGAGACATGGTGTCGAGCTCGAGATCGGACCCGCAACTTCTGGCATGAACGGCCAACACTCTAGAAGCTGTGGGTTCGATCACCAGCTCGACCCGATGCCTTTTAATAAACAATAAACAGTACGTGTGCTACCCAGACTCGTTACCCATGTATAAATAGTACAGTAACACATTCATAAAAAAACACACAATTGATCGCCTTTTAAGACGTTCACACGCTACAGTGTCGTGATTTATTTGGCACCCCATGCAACTAAACTATGAGCATGATAAAAATAGGTAAAATAAACACGACATTAACTTTGAGGATGCATGTCCTATGCAGAACTACACGGGCGAGAAAAAAACAAAAAGAGATTAATCCGACGCTTAAACGCAGTATATATATATATATATATATATATATATATTTACAATGTTTTCAAAATGATTACTGATTTTCAACGCGAAATAAGATGGAAAAAAAACGACGACAGTTAGTTCAATTAAGATGACTAAATCTCCGTATCAGGCAGTCGGGTCCGAGTAGCTCAGTTGGTAGATAATCTGATTATCAACGGAGTATTCGTAAGTTTGAATCCTCGAGCAAACAAACAAATAAACTGTTTCGAATCAAATCATAAATGTTAACCCCTCTAAGTATCTCCTGCCACTCCATTCTATTATACAAGCATAACGCTCGACAGACCTTGAAATATGCGTCATAAAACAACTACGTTATAAAATATTACAGATACAAATGAATAGCAAATAAAACTGCAAATGTTAACAAACAAACACAACAACAACAAACAAAACCGAAACTCTTACCTTTTATTTTTCTGTTAAGCTGCGAACGAAGCGAGTATCAAACAAGGTACATATTATATATGTTATGTCTGTATGCTCTATTTACTCCGAGATATGCATATAAGCGTATCGTACTACATCTTGTTTCGTAATGCTATCTACTATCAAAATGTATTTGGGAATAAAACACAAATAATACTACATTCTCCACTTACATTGGCTTTCGCCACACTACCGGTTTATACCTGCACATATAAAATTGTATACATTTTACTACAATGCTATACCTACTAAGGCAGGTATAGTAATTTACCTTTTACCGTATTTGAAAACTAGGCTAACCAAAACAAAGTAAGTTATATTTTTTCATGAACACGGCGATATCGGTTTATCGATATAGCTCGGCTGGTGTAAAATACTTGCTGTATGTGGCCGGTATTAATCGTATTTGCATGCGATGTTCCTATTGCGATGCCGCTATGACGTGCAATTTATACAAAGTATGTTTATGGGAACAGCCACACATACGTCGAGCTCATCTGAATCCTCTTCTCTAGTTTCTCAATCATAGCAATACATATACATGTATATACTAATATGGTAACCGCGTTAGCAACAAATATAAACCAATAATGCGGAGCGGGTGGAGTATTAGCTGCTCACGCCAGAGGTTGCGGGTTCGATCGCCCCAGTTGGCTCCGATGCCTATTAAAAATTCCACTCAATACCAATACTTTTCAGAAAGCGGACTCGTGAGTTTATATTAGCCTCGAGCTATCTTCGTTATCGAGCTAAATGATATTATAAACTTAGCATTAACTTTGGACATAGAAATAACTTCTACATCTCATGCCGAATTAAATTGAATTATATCCCGGTGGTCTCTGAATATATCACAACAGTCTCTGATTATCATGACGGTATCTGATTATATCACGGTGTTCTATGATTATATCACGACTGTCTTTGATTATATCACGGCGGTCTGTCTCTGATTATTTCAAGGCGGTATTTGTCTCTGATAATATAACGACGGTCATTGTCGCTGATTATATTATGGTGGTATCTGCCTCTGATTATATCACGGCAGTCTCCGTATCTGATTATATCATGGTGCGTCTCTATCATTGTTTTATATCACGGTGATCTCTGTCTCTGATTACATCATGGCGGTCTCTAATTATATTACGGCGATCTCTGTCTCTGATTACATCACGGCATTCTCTGTTTCTGATTATATCATGGCGGTCTCTGATTATATTACGGCGGCCTTTGATTATATTATAGCAGTATTTTTTTCTGATTATATCACAGTGGTCTCTGCCTCTGATTATATTACGGTGATCTTTGGCTCTGATTATATCACGGTGGTATCTGATTATATCACGGTGGTCTCTGATAATATCACGTTGGTCTCTAATTATATCACGGTGGTCTCTGTTAATATCACGTTGGTCTCTGATTATATCACGGCATTGTTTCTCTCTGATTATATCACGGTGTTCTCTGCCGTTGATTATATCACGATGGTCTCTAATTATTTCATACCGGTCTCTGATTATATTACGGCGGCCTCTAATTATATTACGCAGGTCTCTGCCTCTTATTATATCACGGTGGTCTCTGCCTCTGATTATATCACGGTGGTCTCTGATAATACCGCATTAATCTCTAATTATATCACGATGGTCTCTGATTATATCATGGTGGTCTCTGATCATATTACGGTGGTATCTGTCCCTGATTATATCACGGTGGTCTCTGTCTCTGATTATATCATGGCGGTCTCTGATTATATCAAGATTGTCTCTGTTAATATCACGATGGTCTTTGATTATATCGCGGTGGTATCTGGTTATATCGTGGCAGTCTCTAATTATATTACGGTGGTCTCTTCTAATATCGCGTTGGTATCTGACTGTTTCACGTTGATCTCTGATTATAATTAAGTGGGTGCATCTCCAGATTTTCTAGGTGAACATTTTGTGCCACCACTCTACTCTGTGCATGCTCGATGTACCCGACCTAGCATGACTGCTCGTTTTCTCCCTAACTCCCCTTTTAGTTTTACTTTAGTAGATGATTGACGGTTTCCTTTACCAAAAGCAGACAGTTTCAGGAAAAATTCAGTTCCATACCGAGGTCTATGGAACAATCTTTCTGAGAATATTAAAAATATTGATAGGCCAGATAGTTTCAAGAATGCTATCCAGAATTACATGATGACCATCTAACTATCTATTGGATATGACATTGATCTCAAGAGTGTTTTTATTCAGTTTCAAATAGTTTTTTGGGGCGGTACTTTAGCAGCCGCTCTCAAAACTAACATTATTTTTTTTCTATACCCCAATCAATAACCGTGTATCGTGTTAATGCAAACCTGACAACCACCAAACAAATAGTTCCACCCCTTGATAAGCGTTCGAACTCACTATAAACAGTAGATTCGCCTATTTCAACGAAAACATTACTATTATAACAGACAGCGACGATTTATACCTATAAACAATTGTGTATCGTAAAAATTCCAAGTTTATATTCAGAGCTATTAATCAGCACAAAGGAATTTAAGCGCATGAATACAGACGCGCAGAA
The DNA here is from genome assembly GCA_029582155.1 of Panopea generosa. Lineage (NCBI taxonomy): Eukaryota > Metazoa > Mollusca > Bivalvia > Adapedonta > Hiatellidae > Panopea > Panopea generosa. The sequence goes on along the minus strand of CM055896.1, from coordinate 66,981,813 downwards.
CTCTGGTCACGTGCCCAAAAGATTTTTCAGGACGCCATCTTGGACAACATTTCAAGACAGACAACTGCGTTTTTAACTATTAAATATATTTACCATATTTCATTGAAAACGGGAACGAAACTTTTCTAGATCTGTCCCTTATGCCAAGGAACTATACTTCTATAGTTCCTTGCTTATGCCAATAAACAATCAATACTCGTTCTAAAAACAGAGATATGGTAATGTATATCACGTGACATGCGGTTTCTCCCAAATGTTTAAAAGTAGACTTGTATTCCTAAAAAGAATTCGAGATTGATCGAGTTATGAATAATGTCAGTGCTGTTTTTTTGTTATTTAGTAAATATTTCATATATTTCCAATAATCGGAACGGTAGATAATTTCCTTTAAACATATAAGAGAAAAGCATTTGTGTTTCCGTAGCAATTCAGATGTGTCTAAAAATTAACTTACACATTTCTACTTTTCGTCTTTTAAACGAATTGTTTCACTGTTGCGCTAAAGAAATCAATAAAGAAAATCGTAAATGAATATACTCAAAGTGGAATTCATCGTGCTAGATTCAGAGCACTTTGATATTATATATGATATAAAGCTTGTTATTTCTGAAAATATCACTAGTTGAGTTGAAGATACAAATCTCATATCATTGATTTGAACTAATATCTTGATGTTGGACATTTGCCAAATTTAAGAGTTGACATTCCTGCTGTAGCAGAAAATCCACTTTCAAAAGCAAACCATTCAGTTACATTTTCTGACTTATTCGAGAAAAGGGTCAACGTTAAGTATAGAACATGTAGATTTTGTACCTTGTATAAGAATCAAAAGTAATCGGAATTATTCTACTTCAACGTATGCAAACTGACCTGTTTGTTTAAAACAATAGCGACATTATATATATATATATAAAATGTCGCTATTGTTCGCCCCCATCAGCACTTCAGTGCTTTGATTTAGTAAGGACTGGTACTTTTTAAATGTAATATATTAATATAAGCAATTTATGCATGAACTGGCAATATATAATCTAGCACTCATTGTGATAAAACTGAAAAGTGTGTGGGCTTTTTGTTATGATTATTGTACAGTGACATTAAAGTTAGATCGTGTTATATGACATATTGTTTAAGTATAGTACGTAATACTAATGAGATAACAATGACATAATATGAAAAATGAAATAATAATAATGAAGATGTGTGTGATATTTAATAGTACATGCATCTTCAAAGACAATTAAATAATCAAATGTGATATATTTTTTTAACTTATAACTATGGTATATACAAAAACATAATTACTGAAATTACATGACTTTCCATGGCATGCCGTCAATATTCTGGGACCACAAAGGAAATAGAGAAAGTCCTTTTTCACTTTTTTTGTATTATCCTTGGTATTTGTTTGCATTCCATGACTAATACGTGTATCGTTAAGATAATTGTTGTTATATCGTTCTTGCATCATGTTGTTGCCATGCTCTGTATGTACATTTATTACTAAAATTAATCTATCTATTTATATCAATGTGGTCTCTGGTTATATCACGTCGGTCTCTGGTTATAGCACGCCGGTCTCTGATTATATCACGCTGGTCTCCGATTGGGATAGTGTTATGTATATGAGCTCTGTTACACAGAAGTATCAGAAGGAACAAACACACAAACAAATCAACACATTTATAGATTATATAAAAAGTTAGGTATTTCAAAACTTTACGTTAAAGATACATTTTTAATTTCAAAATTAAAAGACGTGTTGCCAAAAATAGCTTAAAAATCTACAAATCTAAAAGAAAAAAACTCATCTAAAGAACCGAACCATTCAAATACGAAAGCAATTATACATGTGTGGGAAGAAATGACAGAAAAACAGGCCACGTTGCTTGTGTCGGAATGGACATTTCGGAAAATAGAGACTACGAGCTTTATATGGAAAATGCAAAGAAGAAAAAAAGATGAAATCCACCGGAAATGATAATGTTCTATTTGAGGACACTGGTGTTAAAAAGTTAAAGAAACAACTAAGGACAGCCTTGTTATATTGTAGAACTCTTTGTCTTGTTAAAATTATAGATATATTAACATGTGTTGTGTTAAATGTTATATTGATATTATTCGTTTTACATTCTTATATTTGAAGTACTGTTAGACCGCGTTAACAAACACGATTAATTTCGCGTGCATTCACAAATATCTGGACAGAAACACTTTTATATTTTGTATAAGTAAGTTAGTAAGTAAATTAATTTCTTCTTCTTCTCCCCCCCCCCCCCCCACCCCTTCTTCTTCTTCTTCTTCTTCTTCTTCTTATTAGTATTGTTATCATTATAAACCTAATTCATGTGTAGGTTGTAAGAATGTGAGTATTTTAGTTTGGTGGCATGTGTAAACAATCACATTTATTATGTTAGGGTCATTGTGTAGGTTACTAGTATTAACCTGTCACATCGCATTGCCCTTGGCTGTTTGTACATTGTGTCAATCCAGTGGCATGCAGTTGTACTGTTCGTAGCAATTAGTGCCGGATGCATCGTATTGCATAGAATGTACCAGTTTATTAAAACATTTTTAAAGGGGTTTAACGTCGTTTTAAACCCATTTCAGATTATGCATGGCATATCCAGTTTCATTGGTGGAGGAAGACCATCAGAATTAATCTTAAGAGAACCACAGTCCTTCCGCAAGTAACTGACAAACCTGCTCACGTAAAGTTTTTGGAGCGAGTCGACTTGGACGTATGACTTTAGCGGTGAGATATAAGTGATCTTAAGGCGCACTTTAGATCACCCGGCCACGGATAACAGAGCCACGAATGACCGGGCCACGGATGACCCGGGCCCCTTATTTAATTATGGACTGTGTGCTTAGTGTTCAGCACAAAACTGATAGAACACGTGGTTTGGTGATAGAGCATTGTACAGCGTACCCAGAATCGGGCGGACTGATAGAACATTTGGTCCGGTGATAGAGCATTGTACAGCGTACCCAGGACCGGGCAGATTGATAGAACACGTGGTTCGGCGATAGAGCATTGTACAGCGTACCCAGAATCGGGCGGACCGATAGAACATATGGTCCGGTATGAACATTGTACAGCGTACCCAGGATCGGGCAGACTGATAGAACACGTGGTTCGGTGATAGAGCATTGTACAGCGTACCCAAAATCAGGCGGACTGATAGAACACGTGGTCCAGTGTAAGAGCATTGTACAGCGTACCCAGAATCGGGCAGATTGATAGAACATGTGGTCCGGTGATAGAGCATTGTACAGCGTACCCAGAATCGGGCGGACTGATAGAACATGTGGTCCGGTGATAGAGCATTGTACAGCGTACCCAGGATCGGGCGGACTGATAGAACATGTGGTCCGGTGATAGAGCATTGTACAGCGTACCCAGAATCGGGCGGACTGATAGAACATGTGGTCCGGTGATAGAGCATTGTACAGCGTACCCAGGATCGGGCGGACTGATAGAACACGTGGTTTGGTGATAGAGCATTAAACAGCGTACCCAGAATCGGGCGGACTGATAGAAAACTTGGTTCGGTGATAGAGCATTGTACAGCGTACCCAGGATCGGGCGGACTGATAGAACACGTGGTTTGGTGATAGAGCATTAAACAGCGTACCCAGAATCGGGCGGACTGATAGAAAACGTGGTTCGGTGATAGAGCATTGTACAGCGTAACCAGAATCGGGCAGACATGTGTTATGTCAAAGAACAAGATATCAAACTGTATCCGTAATTCGTAAGTACCCAAGAAGACTTGTTCAAGTTGTAAGAACGTGTTTTACAGTCGATGTTAATGATATATAAAAATATAATTCTTACTCATTGGCCCAGTATCTTGTGACTGTAATGTTGTCCATGTATGTGTGTGGCATGTATCCAAGTGTTACAAAATGTTGCAGTACTTTATGTAGACATCTTTGTTCCAGTGTCGCACATATGCATTCGTAATAATAATTATTATTAAGAAAGAAACAACGGTATAGTCATTGTTTTTCTTTATTTTTTCTGAAATCATATAAAATACTGACAACTCAAAAAGAAAAAAAAAGTTATTATTTGGATAAAAACTTCGATTTAAATGAAAATATCAATGTAAATTTGTACTTTTAGTTGTTCAAAAATATTAAAAAACAATGAATAGAATAATCTAATTCTTCTTTTTCTTCTTCTTTATGAAATTCTCCATGATCCGCATGCGCTCATGTTCTCGGATTTCCCCCTGTTTGGCGAGTACTTGCTGTACCCGGGCGGCGGTGTTGTCTGTCAGATTTCCGAGTCTCGATGCTCGCTCTTCCTGTAACAGCAGCTTGCTCCGTGTCTTCTCCAGGTTCTTTCTCTCTCTTTGCTGTCTTTTTTTCTCAGTTGCCGAGCGAATACAGTCGTTAAATACTCCACCTAAAAATTATCGAATACATGTTTTAATTAATGTGGTTTACAGAACATTTGAACACATTAATATATGTTTTGTCTGGTCATATTTGGACCAAGCTGATGCAAATTTACCAATATTCTGAGTTTGAGACACAGAATCAACATTTCAAAAAATAATGAGCCGAGCCCGATTAGCTCAGTCGGTAACGCGTCTGACTTTCAATCCAGGGGTCGTGAGTTCGGCAACAGTCTCCGTGATGGTTGATATACGACATTGTCTCTCATTATCATTTGTTTCTCATTTATCATCTATTTCAAGTGGGAAAGTTATCAGTTACGGGTGTGCTCGAGTACTCGTTAACATTTCAGGATCCCACGCAACAGAAGTTAGGTTAACTGATCGTCTGTTAGCCCTCGATGGCATAAAAATGACGCTAAATATTCAATCAACCAATCAATTGATTCAAATAACATATATCAAACAAGCACATTACTATATTAATTTGCAGAAACAAGCAAAATATGTCAGATTTTTAGTCTGAGTCCGATTCGCCGACTCAAATTTGCTCTGTTGGTTTCCAGGTGCTATTCAGACAGTTCAATGGACTCTTCTGCCACCTGGGACACATGGACACATGGACACATGGACACACGGACAAGATACTATGCAACTACTGGAATGTGTGTGATTTATTCCTAAAAGGTAGATTTTGCCGCCGGCAATGAATTTCAACTAAGATCTAAAGAAAATTTCATAATGATTCATGTTTATATTCTTTTATAAAACTTATAAATTAATAATCATAAAAAGATAAATACATCTAATAATTATAAAGATAATGAAGCTTAATAAGCATGACAGCTCTAGCAAGTTCTTCTAGCCACCAGATCGAACCATAAACTGCATGCAGAGTTATGACCCTCAAATGATTAAATGATGAACATGTGTGCTTTAAAAACGCAACCGCACCTTGAATGTCCATGTCACGAAATGATTATATTCATGAAAGATCGTGTGACTTATGTACCTTGAAAAACTGAAAAAAAACAACGCTGAGGTTTGCTTTGTTAAAGACGATTTCTTTAGTGTTTTTTTCTCATTTTTTCCAATAGGGTAGGTTTTTATGAGACTTCCCAGTTCTTAAGTTTAATGTATGTTAATGCAATATCAGAAATAAAAAACACATTTTACCTTACATTTTTATAGGTATTACCTCCTTATAATCGGACCAGTCCTTGACATTTAGATGCATGCATATAATAATAATAATAAATATTGTCATGGAAATGGTACTGTGGGGTTTTCATAAACGGAATCATTTCGGCAGTGTCATTTGTTTTTCAATTTTGCAATAAAATATAGCATTTTGTTTAATATTTTGTTTAATATTTTGATATAGTGTATGGATACATTTTGCTTAAAAACCTCACAAAATACTCTCTAATATCTATTCTAATGACAATCAAAATAAAAAATACACGTTACTGCGTAATTTGAGAAAAATAGCTCTTAGAATATGCCGTCGTTAGATAAACTGCAGTTGCAAAATTAACGATTTTTTACTAAATGAGCATATTTGTATGCATATTAAGATTTCTATTATTTTTATAGTCAGGTTAAATTGCTATACACAATAATTTTATACCAGTATGCATTTTTGATATATTGCACACAATATAAAAGACCAATAAGTTCGGACGTATCCGTAAATGAGTCTGCCTTCTGGGATAGGGTTATTGGTAGCATAATAGTATGTAGTTATACTGGTTGATCTGGATAAAGTTGCTTTCCTTTGTGCGCGGAATTGGTATGCATAAAAAACTATAGTTAATCGTTTTTAAGGCAAAATACAACCATTGGAATCAGGAAAGCATTTTTAATTTGAATGGCATAATTGGTGTAATTTGAACATTTTGAAAGCATTGTCATGTTTGAATTGTGAATTTAGAAAAAAAGTTGATTGTTGGAAATTGGAGTATGAATACATGATTTCGGATGTCTACTTTCACTTTGTCAACAGTGTACATACATACTGAACAAAAAAAATATCATATATGACACACGGCCCCTATTTTTCTCATCATATTTTGGTAGTGCAGAGGTTGGCAAACAGTAAAATGTAAGTTTCACTTCTTTCTTTCAGGTCTCTCTATGAAATGCAAGCCTTCAAACTTTTATTACTTACTACAGAATAAAAAACAAAAATCAATGATGGGCTTACTGCTTTAAAACAGTATCACCTATTCTTTATCATGAGTATATACTGGCGGTACACGATATATGCTCTCATAGTTTATAATTAAGAATCATCATATACGTCACCTAACATATGTTCTGCATTTCGTTTTTTACTTTTTCTTTTATAAAACACTCGTTTACATTTTCTTATTAGTTTCGTTTTTGTTCGTTTATAAGCGTTGTTGAGGATCGCAGGATAAATACTGGGCATAGTATCTACAACTGATAGATATCGTAACATAATGCAATGTATTATAGACATTGCCAGAATAGATTAATTGATTGATTGATTGAGTGATTGATTAAATTATTAAGTAAATTATTGAAGTTCATTCACTGATCCGTTTGTTCTTTCTTTCTTTCATTTCTTCGTTCGTCCATCCGCTCATTAGTCCGTTCGTTTGCTCGTTTGTTCATTCGTTCTTTTGTTCGTTCGTTTGATAGGCTATTCATTCATTCATTCATTCATTCATTCATTCATTCATTCATTCATTCATTCATCCATTCATTCATTCATCCATCCATCCATCCATCCATCCATCCATCCATCCATCCATCCATCCATCCATCCATCCATCCATCCATCCATCCATCCATCCATCCATCCATCCATCCATCCATCCATCCATCCATCCATCCATCCATCCATCCATCCATCCATCCATCCATCCATCCATCCATCCATCCATCCATCTATCTATCTATCTATCTATCTATCTATCTATCTATCTATCTATCTATCTATCTATCTATCTATCTATCTATCTATCTATCTATCTATCTATCTATCTATCTATCTATCTATCTATCTATCTATCTATCTATCTATCTATCTACCTATCTATTTATTTACTTATTCATAGTTATTACTATTACAATTACTATATTTACTTTTAATCAAACCAATATTAAAAATAATAATGATAGTAATAATAAAAGTAACTGTAATAATAATAATTATAATGATAATAATAATAATTATATTTATAATAATAATAATATTAATAATACTAATTATGGATAATGATAATGAAAAAATAATGATAATAATAATAATCATAATCATAAAAATTGTGATATTCTTAACGAGCAAATTCTGTTGAAATAAGTTCAGTCTTCCATAATGCCTTCTTTTACTTATTTTAAACAAGAACCTATGTTTAACATTTCACGTATTATAAACGGCCATGTTATTATACTGATTTTGAAAGATAATATCAAAAATTTATTAAAACAGATTAGTCGTCCCTTTATATATATAATTGCTTTTAAACTGTGAAATCTGTAACAACACATATACGTGAACGTGAGCACACCATACATTCCATTTATACATTACACTCAGTCAGAAATTCATTAAAATGATTTAAACTTACCACTTCTGTTTATTGTCTGTTTGGATTGTCGTCTGCTCGGACTCCTCTCTTGATTCATAATTGCGTCCACCAACAGTTTCTCCTCCAGCTGGTGACGAGTTTCTCTCTTTTGTAATGCACCCTCAGATACGATCCTGGGAAGACGTCTCGGGTTTCGCGTTGGAGGGCCATACAAGAAGTTGTATGCGATGCCGCTCCGCGTGTGGCGAATAAATTGGGGCTCAGGAAGAAGACCATCTTTTCCCCATTCATGCAGAATTTCTTCAGTTGACCTGTAATATTTTAAAGACACTCACAACAAATTCATATGGAAGAGTTAAGCCGGCTGCAAAGCATTTAACAACAGTTATAAATTCATAACTTGGTGGTAACAAACCAAATTAGTTGGGAGATTTGTGGTGGTCTACATACATGCTCAAAGTGGGGCCATCCACATCATACATAGACCCAGTCACACTTGACTACCGGTATTACGCGACAGATGATGCTACGTCAAGAAGAGATAATGAAATGAGAGACAGAATGAAGAGGTCGGATAGTTATAAGGGTAGAAATAAAACAAAAAGTGTTTCCAGCCGCGGTTATGCCTCTTCAACCCTGAACTCTCCGTTTACGGTGACTGCGACCGGTACAGCTATGAGAATCACTACAAACTTCTCATTGCTGGACCCCTACAGACTAGAATGGAAGAGGTGGCAGTTCTTGCTAGAAGGATACCAAGTCAGGGGCTTCTGCATCATCGACAGGCAGACATTCCCATGCTGACCGTATTTTATCTACCGGCGGTATCGGATGCTGAGAGAGACTAATGTTGCAGATAATACACCTGGTACGAGCGAATCAGAAACCAAAAATTACATTTCTGCACTTGTTTTTATATAATGATAATACTGACTTTATGTTACGAGAAAAATACAATTTACGAGAAAATCCAATCTTCCCTGAGGTCCTCAACAACCAAACTAAACAAGAATAGTGTTAAACATTAATTATATACAAATACACATCAATTTTTCAAAAAATGTGTATAGATTAGCATTGGGCATATACATGTATATAATATATATATATGTTATGATCTACTCCACTGAAGATATTTACTTTTGCAGACAAATTGTTAATGAAATCAGGGATGGAATTCCAAATTATAGTTCCTGAATATGACAAAGAATTTCTAAGTAACTCACAGTTTAACTTTGGGATATACAACACATTTTCTGAAGTGGATAATAAGTTTCGGGATTGTATATCATATTTGTATTTTAATGAATCTCGAAGAAAAGGGGAGAAATTTTATTATTTTGTACATGAGTAATACTTTATTTAACTCTATCCATTTCAATTTGAAAAATAGTTCACTGTGCCATGTCTTTTTCCAGGATAATCCTAACAGAACTCTTTTGAAGCTTGACTATAGAATTCAAGAGATCAGAACAAAACAGCAGTAAATTGCACCTTTTTATTATATTTTCTACTGGTAAATTCCTTGATAAATGTTTTTGTAGTTTACGACGACAAATCATATGTGTGCAGGTCATGTGATATAGGAATTTGACGTTTTTCACGTTTTGCGCACCGGATAATGGTCACTAATAAAATAAACAGGAACCGTAACGCCAACAATATAAAAGAAGGAGTACCATGTAGTGAATGTATATGGGTCACTTACAACAGCCTCGCTGTTAGGCTAGCCTTTATAGCGACAAAGTTGGAAGTGCACTGACTGTATTGGAAGTCAAGCAACGAAGTACGGGGTTAGTACTTGGATGGGTGACAGCTGTCACTTTAATGGCGACGATGATTAACTTTCGAAGCTGCGTCTGCACAAATATCTATTTCCTTGGGATGGGGCAGGATATGGACAGGAAATGCGGGAAGCCACAGTTGGGGCTAAGCCCTAAAGGTTAAAGATGGAAGGATTGTAGTGAATGTACATAGGTCACTTACAACAGCCTCGCTGTTATGCTAGCTTTTATAGACATGGTTGAAGTGCAATGACTGTATTGGAAGTTAAGCAAAGAAGTACGGGGTTAGTACTTGGATGGGTGACAGCTGTCACTTTAATGGCGACGAGGATTAACTTTCGAACCTGCGTCTGCACGAATATCTCTTTCATTGGGATGGGGCAGGATATGGCCAGGAACTGCGGGAAGCCATAGGTTGTGCAGTTGGAACTAAGCCCTAAAGGTTAAAGAGGGGAGGAGTGTAGTGAATGTACATAGGTCGCTTACAACAGCATCGCTTTAGCTAGTTTTTATAGCTACATGGTTGAAGCGCACTGACTGTATTGGACGTTAAGCAACGAAGTAAGTAGCCTACTTGGATGGGTGACCGCTGTCACTTTACCAGCATAAACACATCTACATATACTAAGGCACTCACCCGTTACATCTGTCAGGCCACACGTTCAACCCAATTTCCGGCAGCACAAAGTCATTTTTCGTCTTCCTATCCCTCCATTGTGAGGGCGTGGCTGTACCACTACCGCCCGGTGCCGGCGTTCCCATTCTCGACGAGTATGGTCGGTACATCGGTGTTGCGACCCCATTATCAGGATGGAGAACATTTTCCTGTCTTGCTATAGGGTTCAATGGCTTATCATAGGGTGTGACACGCGTGTGTGATCCTTCATATATTGGCGCGAGTGGGTTACCGGGCACGATGTAACTTCTGCTACATGTTACATGACTACCACTTTCTTCTGGTGAACCAGATTTGCTTTTTTTCAATCTTGATTTGCTTCTTGTTTCATTTGCATCCATTATCCAATCATATATTCATTTGTTTGATTAAATATTTTACAAAAAATACCGCTCCGTTGTCTCTAAGCCCGAACGCGGCAAAACGAGACGAGTAATTGACGACGTTGTCAAGGCGGTGTTATGACGTCATAATCACTGCGCAACGTTTATACAAACTATACATGCGGCAGATTGACGTGCCGATATATTAGATAATAAACGCATATATTTTTCTGTTGTTCAGCGCCACAGTTGTTAACGTTTACAATTTAAACGATAAAACATATGCAATTTACATGTCAGATGAACTATTATAGTGAATTATGCATTAATTGCATTAATACATGGACACTTTTTGTTTGAAAATAACGTAAAATATAACAGACAAATCCAAGTTTCCAAAAACATAAAACCATTTGTAACGTATTTAACTTGATTTAATTTGATTACAATAATAATTATTCTGACTTTTTGGATAAAGCGAGGCCCGATTATCTCGGTCCGCGTCTGACTCTCAATCCATGGGCCGTGAGTTAGAATCTCCACCAAGCCACAGTCTCCATGATACTTGATATACAAATGTATGGCATTGCGTCTTATTATCATTTATCTCTCACCGCTGATTCAGGTGGGAAAGTTACCAGTATTTTGCGGATATAGGGTGTGCTCGAGTACTGGTTAACCTTCCCGGATCCCAGGAAACAGTCGCTAGGTTAACTGATCGTCTGTTAGCCATTGATGGCATAAAAATAACGCTAAATATTAAATCAATCAGTCATTTATTTAGGCTTATATATTGTGAAACATGTCATTCATTATAGGAATGAAACTGTCGATTCCTTGTGCAGAAATATGAATATTCTAGGCTCGGTAAAGTCTCAACTTTTTAACCATAAGCACGAATGTGTGCATGTGTATGATTAGACAGACAAATGTGAGATCAAGACAGACAGACAGACAGACAGTGTGTGGTCATGACAGACGGACATATGTGAGGTCAGGATAGACAGATGTGACGTCACTACATTTTCTTCAAAAAAAAAATAAGTACATGACTTGTATGTATATCAATAATTATTAAACACATGTTCACATTTACAGTTTGTCGTTAAGCACGTAAGGATTGGTTGAAATCTGTACAATGAAATTTTTTCTTTAAGTAATGTTGATATTTAAAAGCAAATCAGTCAGAAACATGACGTGTGCCTAAATTAATAATATGTGTTATGTGAGTATTATGGTCTCAAGTCAATTTCTCAAAAGAAAAAGGAAATTAATTTTCATAAAAAATATATATTTTTTATTTTCTTACTTATTTTTTTAACCGACACCGGTTTGACCATACGACTTCCTGCTTGACAATCAAACGTTTGTTGAAAAGTGTTTGTTGCGTCAGATAAAGGATCTCAAGAATCGGGTATTGCATCCAGTGTAGTTTAAGGCAGTTTGCTAGGATGGCAAATAGCCTGATTTTGAAATCCTCGGGAAATGGGGGTCAATCCATCCCATGATGTGATTGTGTACTTGTGTCCAATAACTCGTCGCACAGTGTGAGTACTTATGTACATTAAGAAAACAAACCCTGTATTGTGAGTACGTATTTACGTGGCACTCATAAATATTCCGTTAAACTAAATATAAAAAAAAACAACAGATAAAATGAGTATGGAATGTATATGTATTGAAGATCTGTTCAAGTATTGTGATGAAGATGTCGAAAACAGAAAACATAAAGTGTGTTAAAATATAACAAGAAAGAGTGAGCTACGAGGGACGTTCAATAAGTAATGTTATTCGTCCGATAAATTATAAACCGCCAACATGTAAATCGTACAATTTTACAGTCAGATAAAACGCGTCTGACATCTTGACACATGGAGCTTCCGAATGAAAAATAATAGTCATACGGACTGTCACGTTATTTGCTAGACCCTAAACGCCATCATTATCATAACTATGCAGTGTCTAAATGTCTATCAACTGTTGTTTAAATCTACACTCCGCATTAGAACCATATCTTTAATAAGATTGTTCCTGTTGTTTACTGATCATTTTGTTTGATAATAATATTGCCACCCCTATATTCGGTATTAGGGCCGCTTGTACAACACGGAATATTGTATTTTCTTTTAAAGGAAGAGTAACAGGACATAACTCTATAGATGTCTCAAATAATAAAATAATTACCAAAATGGGTAAAAAGCATCTCATTATCATTAGTAAATATAAGCCGAATATTTAAGTCATCAAATCCACCAAAAGCGTGACAAAATCGATACGTAAGTTCGAGTGGTAAACTTGAAACGAAATCCCCATTATAAAACTAGAAAGTGCTTTTTGACGAATTGTCGCATCGTTATTCTGACTCTTTCTAAGATGAAACAATATTTATTACGTGTAAACCTGTATAACGGGTCAAATTGAAATCAAAATGAAATCACGTGACGCATTCAGAAACTTACAAAATATTTTGCCATTTGGTGAAAACATATTTATTCATTCAAATTTACATACATACAAATCAGTATAAGTATAAATATGGATTAGAACGGAAGATTAATCTTATAGAGTTCTTCTCCATTTGATATATTAATTGTTAACAGGTTTGGCAGATTATTAACAATTTTATTTATAGGAACACATTCTCTGTTAAAAAAATGAACATTACTAAAACGGACCTCTGTACTTTTTGTAATAATGCTAAGGAGACGATTAAACACATTTTAATGACTATGCGATTACTAAACAATTTTTCATTGCTTTAAGAGAATTTATAAATACCAAGTCGCAATATATTAAAACAAATTGGAAAGACATTGATATTATTTTTGGAAATAATAAATTTGACACTGTTCTAAACAAAATACTGTACACAGTAAAAAAAATCATATTTAATCAAAGATTACAAAAAAGAATCCCTAATATAGTAAACTTTAAAAAATACAAAACAGTATTATACAATACAGAATATCATATTGCCAAAATAATATTAGTTCCAGGGAATTTGAGACCCAGTGGAAATTATACAAAGTGCGTATTCCGAAAATCTGATTTAAACTAGTCTACGTGTAATGTTTTTTAATGGATCTGTAAGATACATATGCGTGTTAACATGTGTATTCATATAAAATATGTGTGTGTGTGAATATGTACATATTAATATGAACACACATTTTAGCAATGAATTTCATCCCCACCAGTGCCATTACTTTAATGTTTAATTTAAAGCACGATCGCAATAAACACTAAAATCTTTTTTTTCTGTTATTAAATAGTATTATGTACAAATATTTAAAATTATAATTTTCATATCGTTTGATATAAAAATACAATATTACTTACCAAAATATCTAACAGTATACTTAATAACATACTATGTTGTAATTGAGAGAGAAATGTGAAGATCTACTAGAATTTACACTACATATTAAGTACTGGTCGTTTGAAGTCTCGCGATGATTACAAATATGGATCAAATAACTATCGTTGTTTCAAATGCATACTCTATATATAGATCTACAAACAAGATATGATCACTGATTCAGATCTAAATGTGTATGTATGCATAATTCTAAATCTTAAAGTGAGCCTCCGATCAACCAATACAAACTCAACTTTACTATATATTGTAATATTGCATAATGAAGCGAGTAATTAAAACAGTGAAACGTGATTATAGTTATTTATATATAATTCAAATAGCCTTGTTAGTTTTTCAGACAAACATGTTTTAAGAGAAGCGATTAGCAGATAAAATTTATTTGTAAATTGCTTCAAATATTTAAACTTTATTGTCATAAGAGAGTTGAGTTTCACCAAAAAGAAGTATATTTAAAGAAACTGTACATAACTCACTGATAGATGTCAGCAGTGGTATGCATTGAAGCTGGTAAAGACGACATTTAAGATAAAGGTGAGCTGTGTTTTCTATTTATCCACATATACACAGAGGGGAATCTTCAATGTGTTTAAGAAAAAATGTTGATTAAGTGCATTCCAGCTCGTTCGAAGGCGGGCATGCAATAATTGACATTTCCTTGTATTCATGTAAACATATTTTGGTACTTTTGGTTCGTTGTAATCAAGCTGGTGTTGAAAGGCATTCAGAGAAGATGCTTGTATTGTTTCCAGTGTGACTGTTCCATTCACGGACAACGGAAGGAATAAAATAATTTGAGTACAGAGTTGTTCTTGAAGTAGAATTTTGAATATTGTTATTATTTCTGAGGTTATACACGGAAGTTTCATTTGTAAGAGGAGGAACCAACGAACCAACTATTCCCAGGATCATTTTATAAAAAATAGTAAGTTTGTGTTTAGTTCGACGAGTTTCAAGACTTTTCAATCCTACTCTAGTATTCAGGTTTTTGATGGATATTAATTTTTTAGCTCCAGTTGTTATACGTGCAGCTTCGTTCTGTATTTTGTCAAGTTCTTTTTTTTTCATAATGTGTACATTTATCCCAAATAGCAGCGGCATATTCCAATAAAGGTCTAATAAATGACGTGTAAATAGTTTCGAGTGATTTTCTATCTAACTGAAATTTAAGTTTTCTAATAATATTTACTCTAGCCCAAGTTTTATTTTTAATGTAATCAATATGAGTGTGCCAGCTGCATTTATTTGATAAGTATATTCCTTGAAGTTTATATGATGATACTTCTATAATTTGTTGATTCTGCATTAAAAGTGTGTGTGTGTGTGTGTGCGCGCGGGGGGGGGGGGGGGGGGGGGCGGTGAGTACGTTTGCGAGTTACATGCAATGATCCTGTTTTGGATTGATTAAAAGTAACCAGCCATTTATTTGACCATTCAGATATTTTACTTATGTCAGAATTTAATGCATGAGTGGCAATAACACTATCACTATTATGGAGTCAATATCGGATACTATGTCATTTATATAAACTAAAAACAGGAGGGGACCTAATATAGATCCATGTGGATCCACCAGTCTCCGATTAGACCTCGCACCTGGAATGGACATTTTTTGGCGTCTGTTT
The DNA here is from genome assembly GCA_029582155.1 of Panopea generosa. Classification (NCBI taxonomy): domain Eukaryota; kingdom Metazoa; phylum Mollusca; class Bivalvia; order Adapedonta; family Hiatellidae; genus Panopea; species Panopea generosa. Next base: position 66,966,060 of record CM055896.1, on the reverse strand, counting down.
TTAAGATAGCCAGTTAGAAGATTTAAAAGTTGGCAAGATATGCCAGATGCTTTCAATTTAGCCAACAAGCAGCTGTGCCAAACTCTATCAAAGGTTTTACTTATATAAAAAATACAACCCTGACCTCTTTGCCATCACCAATTGCTTTGGGAAGGCTTGTTTGAAAATAATAGGAATATTTATCGTGATGGAACTGGGGATTGTTTCATGCACATTAGTTTAGTCTGATGCTTTTAGTTTGAAAGCGTTCTCAAACATAACAGTTTAGTTATGTGCTGGAACTGGACATTTATCTTAATTCGAAGATTTAGGTTTGGAACAGTCTCCAAACATTAAAGTGTATATTTATGCTGGAACTGAGCAGTGTTCCAAGCATACAGTTGTGTTATTAGTTTGAAACCGTTCTCAAACAATAACTTTATTTTCGTGCTAAAGCTTGGCTTTGTTTCATGCACTTTAGAAACAGTCTTCAAACATAAGGTGTATTTTTATGCTGGAGCTGAGCATTGTTCCAGACATACAGTTTTGGTTTGAGTTTAAAACAAGTCTCAAACATATGGTGTCCAGACACGTTGTCATGACGCAAGAAGCCTGAGGAAAATTTATATATATTATATAGTTTGAACAAAATTATTTAACAAAGTTTCAAGCTAGGCTGTTTTTACAGCTTAATCCAGTGAAGACACAATCGCCTTACAGAAGATCCCGTTGTAAGCTCAAGATACTCACTCAACACATTGACACAAGGCTTTAAACAACAAGTTTCTTTGAGAGAAAGAATATTGAACATGGCGGAAGAGAAATTGAAGTTGTTATTAAAAATCTCAGCATGGACAGACACATCCCTTTCGTTCTACGGGGAAAAATAGCGCTTCCTGCGATGCGTGTCCGTAACTTTTCCTGTTGTGCGTGTCAATATTTCTTCCTGTGGTGCGTATCAATATCTCTTCCTGCAGTGTGTGTCCATATCTCTTTCTGTGGTTCGTATCCATATCTCTTCCTGCGATGCGTGTCCATATCTCTTCCTGCGGTGCGTGTCCAAATCTCTTCCTGTGTCGCTTATCTATATATCTTCCTGCGGTGCGTGTCCATATATCTTCCTGCGGTGTGTGTCCATATCTCTTTCTGCGGTTCGTGTCCATATCTCTTCCTGCGATGCATGTCCATATCTCTTCCTATAATGCTTGTCCTTATATCTTCCTGTGGTGCGTGTTCATATCTTTTCTTGCGGTGTATGTCCATGTCTCTTCTGGAGGTGCGTGTCCATATCTATTCCTGGGGTTCGTGTCCATATCTCTTTCTGCGGTGCGTGTTCATAACTCTTCATGCGGTGCGTGTCCATATCTCTTCTCGCGGTGCGTGTCCATATCTTTTCCTGCGGTGCGTTTCCATATCTCTTCCTGTGGTGCGTGTCCATATCTCACCTGCGGTACGTGTCTAACTCTTTCTGTGGTGCGTGTCCATATCTCTTCCTGCGGTGCGTTTCCATATCTCTTACTGTGGTGCGTGTCCATAACTCTTCCATGGATGCGTGTCCATAACTCTTCCTGGGGTGCGTGTCCATATCTCTTCCTGTGGTGCGTGTCCATATCTCTTCCTGCGATGCGTGTCCATATCTCTTCCTGCGATGCGTGTCCATATCTCTTCCTGCGATGCGTGTCCATATCTCGTCTTGCTTTGCATGTCCATATCTTTTCCTGTGCTGCTATTTTTCCCGTAGAAAGGAAGGGATGTGTCTATCCAAGCTGAGATTTTAAAGAACAACTTCCATTTTCTCTTCCGCCATGTTCAATATTCTTTCTCTCAGAAGACCTTGTTGCTTTAAGCGGTGTCAATATAGAAATCACCCAGTCAAACTGATCTTGTCATCATACGGAAGTTTTGACATAATATGATAAAGCTGCACATAATATAATAAACTTTCGACAAGATATAATAAAGTTTCGACATAATGTAATACAGTTTCTACATAATATAATAAAGTTTCGACAAGATATAATAAAGTGTCTACATAATGTAATAAAGTTTCTACATAATATAATAAAGTTTCTACATAATGTTATACAGTATCTACATAATGTAATGAAGTAGCTACAGAATATAATAAAGTATCTACATAATGTAATGAAGAATCTATAGAATATAATAAAGTATCATCATAATGTAATTAACAGTCTACATAATATAATAAAGTATATACACAATATAATGGCGTATCTACATAATATAATGAAGTATCTACACAATATAATGACGTATCTACAGAATATAATGAAGCATCTACAGAATATAATGAAGTATCCACATCATGTAATAATGTATCTACATAATGTAATGAAGTAACTACACAATATAATGACGTATCTACATAATGTAATAAACAGTCTACATAATATAATAAAGTATATACAAAATGTAATGAAGTATCGACATAATGTAATGAAGTATCGACATAATGTAATAACGTATCTACATACTATAATGAAGAATGCAAATGATATAATAAAGAATGCACATAATACATATAAAATGGAACACATAAGACAGCTATGGCGTTCCATAGTTGACGGTTTCTATATGATGTAAAACGGATAATAATTGCTCACGGCTTCCAACCCGTAGAGGGTTTGCCAACCCGATGTGACCTGCCAATGTCGCGGATGTCGAGATCAACTTTTAAGGAAGTGGCAATACTCATCACTATATCGTCAGTTGACTCTTAGGTGAGTCCTTAGTTCCTGTAAAACGTACACAATTATGCCTAAATGTATTGTTCTGAAACATCTGCCTCAAGATGCGATATCCTCGCCTTTAGGGACTCATTATCTGCTTTTAAAGATTTCACTTCTTCCCACAGGGCCTTAGCTACACCATCAACAATGGTGTTGACGATAGACTCCAGTTTTACCTCAAATGTCCCTTTCAGAATGTCTGCACTTTTCGAAATGTCTTGGTCACCGAGGACAATATTATTAAAGACTTCTGAGGTATCTTCCATGTCTGATATGTCTAAGGCGGAGCCTAATTTTTTTTTTATAAAGTCAATTTGTTCAAGTGGAGACGAGAGTTCCCTCTTTTTTGATTGATTGGCGTCGACGTGATCGGAATACTCATAATATCACACCTTAATTGATTTGAACACCATAACACGATTAAAGCCGCGAGGGTCAGAGCAAGAATGCACTAACTGCATAAAAGTTGGCCAATGTCCCCGCTCGCTATTTCAGAGCAAACTACACTGTGTGTAAACAATATGTAGAAAATGTTAAAAAGTTGCTCAAATGCTCATTACACAATTTCATTCACTGTAGTTACCACAGAGTGATCCTCACATAGTTCTTACACTGTATGAGTCATAAAACCTTCATATCCTTCGAATTAGAACACACTAGAGACTTTTTTTCAGCTATCGATAAACTTTACAAGCTAATATAGTCATTTTGTCACGTGTCCAATTTTTCCCTTTAAAGCGGGGAATTTATTATCGTTTAAATAGGCGCGTAGCCCAAGTTAGGAAAACCCTTTTCTATATATCATTTTTGGCATGTATAAATAAATATCTTTTTGGCAATAATGGGTCAGTGAGTATATATAAGCATGGTAAATTGGAAACAAATTATTTTGAGCCAATTTTAACATTTTCAAAAATCCTGATTTATACCCTTTAATTTAACTCTGGAAATTGGATCTCCAGTTGATCCCGTCATTTTTTTCACTTCTTGTTTTCTGGTAAAGGTCACGGCGACTAAACGCCAGCTCCACCACCAACAAGTGGTGATAAGAAAATGAGCTATCGACACATCCGCGGTGGAGCTAACGAGTATCTTTATTTGTACACACGTGAGTATGATTTACTTTTTATCTTATATTTTTATTAATAGATCTCATTTCGAAAACCGGACAATGAAGTACCGTGAACCCATTCTTTTACTACTGGTTGGTCACGATTAAGTTTATATATTTTGTAAATTGTGTCGTCAAGAGCTTTTCTCCTGATTCGGCACACTGTAAGAACATTCTCTTGGTGCAAATAATTCACATATTGTAATACTTACACAGGAACTCACCAGGATTAATAAAACTTTCCTAAAAGAGAAATATGGATATATTTGTAAAAGCAGTGGAGCTATCACTGTAGTGGTGGAGCTATCAAGTAGTGGTGGCGCTGTGTCTTATGGTAAATTTAGTTAGTAACTTGAACTAATCATTTGTAATCGTGAGTAAAGTGAGCATCTAAGCTTAAGTCATGTGCAAGGACGATATATGCGGTTTTATAAGCGGCGCATAGAGGAGCTCTATGCGTTCTCACAGTAACTTCTGATGACTTTTCAAACGTTTATGCTTCATTGGGCCAGAACAAATGACATGAATATCTACCTGCTCAATTCAACAGTTATTGTGCATTGTTATGTGCGAATACGTTTCTGCTATGGAAGAAAATGCTTCGACCAGTATCAAAATGACGAAAGCAAATGTTACATTCCGTTTAAGTGCGTTTTTTACTCACATGATGGTGCGCGATGTGGCCAACATCGATATCATAGTCGTTATTCTGAACTGTTTTCGTTTTGTTTTGGACAACAACCTCACCGATCACGACCTGTTTTAGCTTTTTAAGCCATGATGGGAAAATCTAGTGTGTCGTCATTGCACGTGAGAAAACACTTTGTAATGTGACAAATTTACTTAATTAAGCTACCACGATTGATTTTCCGGCTGGCGGAAATTCATTACGGAAGGTTACGATTGATCACGGTGTTAGTCGATTTCTAACGTGGGCATTATTAAAACCTTTTTTATGTAAATAATTTCCGTGGAAATCCTAAACCTTATTTCATATAGATCAAAAACAATGAACCAAATTCATCTGTGACATGAACGTGCCACGATGTTAATTTTGTATAGGGGAAAAAAGGTTAAACATAACAATGTTAAAGTTCATCAAATTGGCTTTATATTATGGTATTGTTTTCAACACTGATTCCAAGGATATGAGGCATGTCATTGTAGAAAATAGAGTTTATAGTTATTTACATTACTTGATTTAATAAACTGTTTTTAGTTTTTCTATCTAGTCGTCACTTTAAAATAAATTGTCAATTGGTCAATAACGTAGATGGCAATAGGTCAATTAGCCAACAATGGTGCCAATTTCGTTTGCCTTCTGGTAGTAACAATAATAAATAGTTGACGCAGTTCCACAGCCGGGATATTTTGGTGGGTTACAGAATCGCATACCCGGATGTACCACTCCAATGGCAGCGGAAGATGTACTATGTGTATCATCGTCATCCCAAACCAAGTGCTCAATAGTTGACGTCATACCTCGGACAGACTGGCACCCGTGTTGATATTGAAACAAATAGAATGGTTTGTCCGATGGTAGCGTGATCGGAACATAGGTATCACCGTCTGATCTGCAAAATATGAACACCACTAGTGTAGTTATAACCATAATCGTATACTTATCTTTTATATTGTATTTAATATGCATATCAAATTTTAGCTTAGGTTCGAGTTCCGCTCGCTCCAACAAACTTTATGTTTCTGAGGTCTTGCTTCACCAGTAAAACTGAATGTGTAATATATAACATGAACTATGTTGAAGATGACTTTAAAAAACTAAAAACTTTAGAAATCGCAGTTTATTTAAGTTACAATGGCTCAAATACTACGTCAAATTCCTTTTTAATAGCAACAACAGTTTAACAAATATTTCACGTTCGTCATGTGTGCATTGATAGTGGTTGGAGTATAATGGGTACGAATCGACCAGGGTTAGGGAACGAATCGACCAGAGTTAGGTTACGAGTCGACCAGGGTTAGGGTTAGACTCGACCAAGGTTAGGCTACGAATCGACCAGGGTTAGGGTACGAATCGACCAGAGTTATGGTACGAATCGACCAGAGTTATGGTACGAATCGACCAGGGTTAGGGTACGAATCGGCCAGGGTTAGGGTACGAATCGACCAGAGATATGGTACGAATCGACCAGGGTTAGGGTACGAATCGACCAGAGTTAAGGTACGAATCGACCAGGGTTAGGGTACGAATCGGCCAGGGTTAGGATTCGAATCGATCAGAGTTAGGGTACGAATCGACCAGGGTTAGGGTACGAATCGGCCAGGGTTAGGGTACGAATCAACCAGAGTTATGGTACGAATCGACCAGGGTTAGGGCTAGAATCGACCAGGGTTAGAGTTAGAATCGACCAGGGTTAGGGCTAGAATCGACCAAGGTTAGACTACGAATTGACCAGTGTAAGGGAACGGATCGACCAGGGTTAGGGTACACATCGACCAGGGTTAGGGTACGAATCGGCTAGGGTTAGGGTACAAATCGACCAGAGTTATGGTACGAATCGACCAGGGTTAGATCTAGAATCGACCAGGGTTAGGGTTAGAAACGACCAGGGTTAGGGCTAGAATCGACCAAGGTTAGGCTACGAATTGACCAGTGTTAGGGGACAAATCATCGACCAGGGTTAGGGTACAAATTGACCAGGATTAGGCTACGAATCGATCAGAGTTAGGGTCAAAATCTACTAGAATTCTGTACGAAACGTCCAGGGTACAAATCGTCTTGCACCTTGTTTTAGAATTAATTTCTTTCAAAGGGACACAACGAAATGTTGATATCAACTTATACTCTTTTTAACGCAGTATATCAAATACACCAACGAGCGTATCGTCTTATGAATTTATTGATATTCAATATTAGTATCTTGAATTCCATATTTGAGAAATTAAATTACCTTTTCCGATAAAATTAGTGAAGCCATGCCAGCTTTGAAAATGAGTTAGAAATCTTAATAAAAACACAATTATATTTTAGAACGACAACAAAATAGAAACACACTAACTGAACACATATTGGATTATTTTAGATTCATATTTGAACCATATCACTTTTGTGAATCTATAATTTTCAATTATCGAGCTAAACATGTAGCAAAACATGTCGTGTGGCCTTTTAAAGAATTATGCCTCTTTTTATTCTTCTTCAAAATTTTTGAATAGCAAGCAATATTTTCTACCAATATGCTTAGAATCAAGCATGTATATTAACTAAGCACGTATTGTCATAATGATATTAATTAAAATATAGCAAAATAATAAATTACAAATGGATTTCCTAACTTGCAGTGCGCGCCAATATGATATCGATTTGCAATGCATTACGTATACAATTGGTCACATGACTTCAATTTGATTTAGATTTGATTCGTCATAGATCCGTCATCGTGGCAATCATTGTTGGAGAGCGTGGCAATCTTTGTTAGAGAGTGTGGCAATTTTTGTTGGAGAGCGTGGCAATCTTTGTTGGAGAGTGTGGCACTCTTTGTTGGAGAGCGTGGCAATCTTTGTTGGAGAGCGTGGAAATCTTTGTTGGAGAGTGCGGCGATCTTTGTTGGAGAGTGTGGCAATCTTTGTTGGAGAGCGTGGCAATCTTTGTTGGAGAGTGTGGCACTCTTTGTTGGAGAGCGTGGCACTCTTTGTTTGAGAGTGTGGCAATCTTTGTTGGAGAGCGTGGCAATCTTTGTTGGAGAGCGTGACACTCTTTGTTGGAGAGTGTGGCAATCTTTGTTGGAGAGCGTGGCAATCTTTGTTGGAGAGCGTGGCATTCTTTGTTGGAGAGCGTGCCAATCTTTGTTCGAGAGTGTGGCACTCTTTGTTGGAGAGCGTGGCAATCTTTGTGGGAGAGCGTGGCAATCTGGAGAGTGTGGCAATCTTTGTTGGAGAGCGTGGCAATATGGAGAGTGTGGCAATCTTTGTTGGAAAGTGTGGCAATCTTTGTTGGAGAGTGTGGCAATCTTTGTTAGTGTGGCAATCTTTGTTGGAGAGCGTGGCAATCTTTGTTTGAGAGTGTGGCCATCTTTGTTGGAGAGCGTGGCAATCTTTGTTGGAGAGCGTGGCACTCTTTGTTGGAGAGCGTGACAATCTTTGTTGGAGAATGTGTCCAAATGTATGATAAAGATTGCCAAGCAGTCCATGAGCGATATTATTATTTAGCTCTACGAGCAAAAGGCGATAGCACCTTCATTTTTCATTGAATCTTAACCAAACTTGTACAGGAGTTATATAACCACAATATTTCGTCAATTTTATTGTTTGTCTCGTGTTGGCGGATTTGAAACTCCAAAACATTAGTTTTTTGCAATAATTGATAATCTCATGCTTCACATTCCGTTTAGATTACTTACATATTGAGACATGTGTAACGGTTTCTTCCCGGCAAACTTTCTTTCAGTTACAGACTTAAGTTTAGATAGATAATTAATTGTTCAAAGACTGTTGATAACTGAACATTTAAACAATAAACATACTGTTATCATAACTTCACCCATTAGCAGTTTTGCTACTTAATTGGAAAACAAATATTTTGTTTACCTGCAACAATATTTCATCCTGGTATCATGACCGTAAGATCCGTCGGGAAGGATTCCGCCATGTGTATTTGCATTTGCTGTATTCTCATCGTCCCACTGCACAAATCCCTCGGTGAATCCTAATATGTAAATGGCAAAAAGTATTATAGTAAAATATAATTAGTAATTGATATTGGTTTAAAGACAACGAATTTAAGAATAGAATACATTTAAACAAAAGTTTGCAGAAACTTTTCTGATTATATATTTAATACTACAGCGATGCAACCATGTATATACATTGTCTCTATAGTACCGCGGCAGTGGTCCAATTACGGAGCGTCCGATTTGCCTGTTGAATGTCATAGGTTCGATCCCCGGAAGGGTCATACTAAAGACTTAAAAAATGGAGTTTCTTCTTTTGGGGTATAGCATTTGGAAGATAGTTCTAGCTCTGAGTATAATGTGGCTGGGTGGGGTACACGTATCATACCAAAAGTCTGCGGCATGATACTTCACGATACTGTATTATAAAGCGACGCTAAAATCATACAACTACACAAATGTGTATACTTTAACAATCGGACTATCTCGCCAAAATATCCGACTCTTTTGAACTATTTGCAAGTCAAACCATCATTATATTAAGCTTTAGTATAATATGCATACACGCACTATAAGTATATGTTTTATTTTTCATTGGCAACGTAGTTCTTATACTAACATTAATTATTTTAAGATTTTTAAGTTCAATACTTCTTTTCAGAGTGTAATGCAGACTGTTGTATAAAGTCGATCTCATATAAATAATTATATATGAACACAATTACGTTTAAGCAATGCTTATATATTATCAAATTAAAGAAAATAGTAACCCAATGGACAGTCTTTAAATTTAAATATGCAGTAATCTCCCTTTGGCCATTCCACCGAGTGTTGCTGTATAGGGTCCGTTTTGATGCAAAATCGCAGGAGGAACATTGTTTTTGTCAGAGTGGCTGTTATAATGAAAATAGGAATGAGCATAAGCAGAGTAAATGTGAATTAAAAACAACAACATTTTCCTTACACATCCATCCATCCATCCATCCATCCGTCCGTCCGTCCGTCCGTCCGTCCGTCCGTCCGTCCGTCCGTCCGTCCGTCCGTCCGTCCGTACGTGTGTAGCAGCACTTGTGGGTTGAGTTGCCAGTACAGAATGGACTTGTGTAGTTTTTTGGTACTTGTGGGGTGGAATGTTCACTCCACAAGTGCGAATACCCGTGGTGCAAATGGACTTGTGGGGTTAATTTAATTTTCTTCACATTTTTCTTTTACTTTTTTTTCACCTTTTTTTCATTCTTTTTTAGTGTCATTAGGGTTGGATCTCAAGGTTTGTGATATTAGGGTTAGAAAGAAAATAGTTTTTGTTTTGTTCTCTGAAAAAAAAGATGTTTTATAACATATCAAAACGTCACCCCACAACTACACTTCCGTCCGTCCGTCCGTCCGTCCGTCCGTCCGTCCGTCCATCCATCCATCCATCCATCCATCCATCCACGTCCTTCCGTCCGTCCATTCATCCATCCATCCCTCCATCCCTCCATCCATCCATCTATGTAAGACAGCACAAACATATATATTTATACAGTATAACAGAACATATACATGTACAGTTAAGACAAAGAGTATTATTGTACTATTAGTATAAATACAATAATATTCTATGCATGATGAAAATTTCAATAAGAATTCGATAGTTGAACATAATATTAAGTTATTGCCTATCCCTTCATAGTTTATAAGGTTCAACACAAAAAAACACCAACAATGGCTCGAACCTAATAAACTTTGGGAAGGCACTAACAATGTATTCTATTTATCATGTCGAATCAACAAGTACCGTATTATGTTCAAGTTCTCCAGTACACTAGTTCGGGCCTGCGTATGAAGTCATAACTTGGCATTCATTTCTTTCTACACTTTGATATAGTTCGGTATAAATGATAGCGTGACTCGACATAATTACCTTTAAAACTGAGAAAAATGAGACTATCAATTTCAGTTTTAACAAATGTATTCACATATAATACTAGTTAACTGGATACAATAAAAACACACTAAACTTTCCCAACTAGCAGGTTCTCGCTGTCGTTACGAACTTATGGCCGTTGAAATGATGTTCTATCAACGCACTATTGAGATTAACATGGGTGCAGACAGTCGTTTGTTGCAAAAAATGTTCATAGTATTTATGTGAACAGTGTCGTCATGGAATATTGATTACAACATTTGGTTCTGAGCTGGGTTTTTTTTTTTAGACCGTTGTGGACTGGGTGGGGTAATTTCCACTCGCCGCTGACGACTGAGGTTTGATTTCTAGCAAAGGTGCTGAACCAAGCTACTTGGGGTCATGCTGGAGAACGTATACTTGTGCCGCCTTAGTTTGCAAACGATAATGAGGATCATTGACCTTACTGTACAAGGTTCGTATTTACCTTTTGTTTTGTTTTCGTTTCTGACAGACATAAATATTGCAATGTAGTCATCTAATTGTCCATGGTCAATAAAGAACATTTCTCCTTCTCAACATTGATCATTAGAAACTTCCTCAAGTCATTTTGTGTTTTTTAATGTGTTCTTGTTTTCGTGGTCGTTTTTGAACTTCTGAACATCAGTTATCGGTATTAAATACATTCAGAATGTTCCTAGGAATCTGCCAAACATCTGAATCAGATCACATCGCTGCCGCAACAACAGTTTTCTGGCCTTTAAACAACATTTCTGGGTGTTATTTAGGACAGTCACATCACCATCAGCTCCAAACGCTACCGCAACAACAGTTTCCTGGCCTTCAAACAACATTGCTGGGTATTCCTGAGGACCCTCACACCGTCACCAGCTCCCAACACTTCCGTAACAACAATGTTCTGGCCTTTAAACAACATTTCTGCGTGTTCCTGAGGACCCTCACACTGTCACCAGCTCTCAACACTTTCGTAACAACAATTTCCTGGCCTTTAAACAACATTTCTGCGTGTTCCTGAGGACCTGTCACCAACACTCAACGATGCCGCAACACAGTTTCCTGGTCTTTAAACAACATTTCTGAATGTTCCTAAGGACCCGTCACACTGTCATCAGCTCCCAACGCTGCCGAAACAACAGTTTCCTGGTCTTTAAACAAAATTTCTGGATATTCCCGAGGACGTGTCACACTGTCACCAGCGCTCAACGCTGCCGCGACAACAGTTTATTGGCGATTAAACAATATTTGTGTATATTCCTTTTGCTTTAAACTTATGTATTTTACTTCGATTGTGAAACAAGTTCTTACAACTTAGACAAATCACGCTCGTAGTCTTCCTGGGTAGAACCAGTACAAAGCATATGCGGAAAAGTGCCTTGCTCAAGGACACCGTACATAGCCGTAGCGGAGGATCGAACCCACGACCCTCTGATCATGGGTTCGGTGCTCTACCACTGGACTACGCGCTCCACGTATATTCCTGAGGACCCATCACACTACCATTAGCTCTCAACGCTGCTGCAACCATAGTTTCCTTGCTTTTAAACAATATTTCTGGACTACCTTAGAATCTGTCATACTGTCATCAGCTCTCAACATCCCTGACACTTTAATGTTGTCAAACAATCCATCATTGAAGACGCTGACCTCAATTTCAAAAATTCTTCATCAACAATTATTTCATGGTGCCCAGTATCAGTTTCCAGTGATCTCAATAGAATGTCAAAATCACAAGGACATATATAGTCAGACATATTCAACAGTAGATGCAGCCATCTCAAAAAATAAAAGCAGGATTTCTATTAAGATAAACGAATAAAACTTTCAGAAAATTTCCATAACACGTCTTTTAATCTTTAATCTGCTAGCCATATATAAACCGTATATATTACTTGAAATGTGTTGTCGGCAAAACATATAAGATTAATATATCAATAGTGGTATGACGGCCTAGCTGACCACATGCATTGCTTCAGACAAAAATGTTGATTGATTGATCTCTAACAAATGGATAACTAACTTACCGTCCAAATGATTTGCTGTCCACGAACTGTCCGGACTTTGTGTCTCCACATTTTGTTTGAGCCATCCATCTAGCCACCTTCCGCCGTGTTCTGGACACCCTGTGGCGGATTTAGGGAGTCCATATGTTCCACTTGGCCAGACAACCGGCATTGACAATGCACCGCCTACACAAAACAAATACAAACTGTATAGACTTTAAAGGCTTTAAAAAATTCGACATTAATAGTTACATCAAAATAACATCAAAATTACATCAAAATAATGTCATGCAAATGAACAACAAAACTTCTATATCCGGTGGTTTATTAGACCTGTGGAAGATAGATAAACACTAAAACATTATTTACCATAACAATAATAAACAAAACATACACAATATCTAAATATACTATAATTGATATGTCATATATACACCCAACAACTAAAATATAATATAATATCGCAGAAAATGTTTAAATCAATCAGATTTATTTTTTAATTTTTATACTAGAATTGAAATTTGTCAAGCCAATGTTAATCAAAATAAACGTTGCAATGCTATTTATAATAGAAATGCAACTTTTATCATTAAAACTAATTCAAATATGTTTTATTACTTCGCTGATGAATAACCATCACGTGATAGTGTATTTATGCTGTAGGTTTAATATAACACTATATTATATCTCTTTCCCTATATATGATAAAGAAGGTCTCGTCAGCTGTGAGATTTCAGTTTCACATAGCGGTTAAAATATTTTTTATAACAAAAACGTATCCGTCCAAAAACATGCACACTGACTTTTTTTTGTTTTAAACATATTTTATTGTATAATTCACATAGCAAACGGGTTGGGCCACAAGTTCTAGCAACATTAGTTACGGCCTTTCCCTTTCAATATACAAATAACATTAGAATCAATGGCAATTTTAACAATCAATAGGATGTAAACCAACAAAGAAATGAAGAGATAAATAAATAAAAATAAACTAAATTAGGTGAAAAAAAAGAGAGAAAAGACATGATATATTTTAAGTGCTGTCATTATATCGTTCCGGTGCATTGAAGGGCTGCATAAAATTGGGTATCTGATGCCGAGAGTCAATTGTTGACAAAATGTTTCGTGTCTTTAACGTATTGTTGTACTCGTGTAAATATAAATGTATTTGTGTCGCTGGTAAATGTACTCTTACCAAATAATAACACTCGTGTACTTAAGGGATAAAAAAGGCATGTGGAACGAAAAGTACGAAGCCGTTCATCAGTATATATAGAACATTGCATAAAGTAGTGCTCGACGTCTTTTTTTTCATTACCGCATCCGTCACATCTTGCATCAAGTGTAAAAGAATGTAAAAATGTATCAAACTTAAGATGACTACATCCGTTTCTCAAACGAGCGTGGAAAACTGATAAAATTCAACAACTAGTTAGATAATACGATGGTACCATTTGCGTTTTAAAATACATATTTGTTATATGAGTTTTAAAAATCGATAAAGTCTCTGAGTTACGAATGTACTCGGGAAGTGAATTCCAAATAGATAAGCATGACGGAATAAACGAATTTTCAAATAGTTGTGTTCTTGTGTTAAAAACAACATAATCGGAAGAATTTCGGAAGTTGTAAGATGTATTTACTCGGACTGTTTCTGGAAACAGAGAACATAAATAATCGGGTAGAATTCCTGTTTTAAGTTTATATGCAATAATATATATTTGATATTTTCTTCCTTCTGATAGCGAAAACCATCCAATTTCAGTGTATAACTTATTTATAAAAGCCGAACGTGTCAAACCAGTAACCACTCTAGCTTATTCGTGTTGTATTTTTTCTTGTTTATCGTTTTCATATTGGGAACAATTATCAAAAATATTTGATGCATATTCAAAAACTGGTCGCAGAAATGACATATATATTTGGTTTAGAGATTTCCGATTTAGAGTAAATTTGATTTTTCGCATCATGCCTAAACTTTTTGAAGCTGATGAAACAATATTATTTATGTGTTGATGCCATTTTCCATCATGACTAAAAGTAACACCTAAATGTTTATGATGTTCTACAAAATTAACTAAATCATTTTCAAACAATAAATTCGGATTTGAAACATTTCTATTAAGAGTAAAAAGTATAGCTACAGTCTTTTGGGGATTAAAATTCACTAACCATTGTTTTGCCAACTTTGATATAACGATCAGATCATTATTGATTATACCTTCTAAATCTGTTAAATTTGAAAATGTAAAAGCAAGAGATGTATCATCTGCAAATATTCGTGTAATACTTAACAAATTTTTAGCTATATCATTAATGTCAATTAAGAAGAATAAGGGACCTAATACAGAACCTTGGGGAACTCCGGCAGTTGTTTCTAAAAATTGGTAAACCGTGGAATGTCCTTTTAGAAATCCAGATTGTTACTTATAAATGAGGTTATTATCAACAAGAAAATTATATATATGTTTGTACACAATTCATTCCATTAACTTGCCAATACAGCTTAAGAGTGAAATTGGTCGATAATTAGACGCCAGATTTGTTTTACCTTTTTGAAAAGTAGCATTACTAGGGCTGATTTCCATAAATCTGGAAATTCACATTTAATTAATGATCTATTAAATAACAGTACAAGAAGTTTAGAAATACTGTATTTTGTATACTTCAAAACTGTGTGGCTTATCTTATCATTCCCAACAGATTTGCTAAGGTCAAGGATGTCAATCGTATCTTCTATTTCAGACTTTGTTATAATAATATTAGAAAGAGTGTTATAAGTTTTCGAGTTTTCATTTGGAGTTGTTATATAAGTTTCATTATTGATTGTTGAAATAGAAATGAAATAGTCGTCCAAACAATTTGCCTTTTCTTCGTTATTATAAAAGTAGGTTTCCTCCCCAGCGTCTGAGGTTCTTTTTAAGGGGGAGGGGAGGGGGGGGGGTATGGTTTCAGTATTTTTGTTTTCCTTGATAATCTGTTTAAGAAGTTTCCAGTAAAGTTGTGGATTTGTATTTCTGCTGTCTGAAACTAAAATTTCCATGTTATTAAAGTACTGTTCTTTAGCGTGCGTTTTCAAATTATTAACTTTATTTCTTAACTGTTTGTATTTAGTCCAGTCGTCTGTTCTTTGCGTTCGTATTAATTTTGTCCTTTGTCTGTCTCGTAGTCAAGTTGTCCGTCTGATTTCAGAAACGTACCATGGTTTGTCAGTAGGTCTGATGGAGGGAATACATTTTTGCATAAAATCTAAAATTGTTTCTGAAAAACATTTACACGCTGCGTTTATGGAAATATAGGAAATAAACTCCCAATCAAAGTTATTTATCATGTCATTCAGTTTGTCGTAATCACCTCTTATATAAAACCAAACTTTTCTAGTTAAAGCAGGAGGTGTAAACAGAGAAAATGGGATATACATGTAAATATAAGTAGCTTTACGGTCGCTTATTGTATTCGGAATATCTAAAGTTCCAGAATTGAGAGGTTTATATGTATCTGATATAAGTATTGGATCTATTAGAGTTGATGTAGTTTCAGTTACTCTGGTTGATTCTGTAATGATTGTTAATAACTATAGTATTTCTAAGATGATTATTGTTAGTATTTAATTGGTCCTCGTTAATATCGCCTGCTAAAACTATATTTTTTGACAAATCATAAGCTTTCTCAATACATGTGTTAAAATTATTCCAAAATGCTACTTCAACACAAACAGAATCAATTAACAGACATTCTAAGTCTTATCTTCTTTTTGAAATGAGATGATTTGAAACATAGATTAAAATACCACTAGAATGAGCTGTGTTGTCTTTACGAAAGGGTCTGAGAAACCATCTAAATTAATATCTATATTTGAAATTTCATCAGTTAAGTGAGTTTCAGTAAAACAAAGTATATCAAAATCAATAAAATTATTTTTATGTAGTTAAACTTGTTTCGGATACTTCGGATATTACTATGTAGAATAGAAATACAGTGTGTGCTCTTATTTTCTAATAAATGACCCGGATTCTCGGAAAATATCCCCAGACAAGAGCACTAACAACATAATAACGATTGTAAATTCTAAGTTTAAGACACTGTCCAATAAAAAAGCATACGTGACGTGAAACACTTGAACGGCATAAGGATTAAGTAACTTCAAAAACAACATCAAGAAATACAAGTACAAAGGAATATTTTTAAACATACATGATCATGACACTGAATGTGTTTTGTTGTAGAAGTTTCCGATGGTCACTCTCCAAGCGTTAATATCACTACCCATTAGGTAAAATTGCAGGAAATACAAATGAGAGCAACCATCTGGAACTAAAACACAAAATCGACATCCGCCCAACTAACAGCCCTTCAGCACAGAAAGAAAAAGACAATAAAAAGAAAACAAAATGGTATATTACCGGTATATTAAATGGAATATTTTGCGGCACCAAGGGACATAACAGTGAGATGAATATTGGCCTTGTACTTATTTTCATTATTTCAAGAGCTTTAGCATCAATTTTATGACTGTTCAATTGTTTACCTGCCGGCACTTCCGCTCCTTTAACACTAGCATAGTTTGCCAGAGCATGTTGAAGATTTTGTCGTTTGATGTCGATAGTTTGTGTAATATTGTAAGGGCATAATTCATATGGACGTTCTTTATTCGTCCAGAATTTCAAAGTCAGCGCTTCATCTATGGACGCTAGTGTGATATCGACTGGTTCCAGCGACAATGTACTTCCGGTTTTTAATGTGTCGAGTGTAGTTCCAATATATTTGATGAACGAGTTTCTAAATTTAAACGAGGTGAGGTCGACCACGTAAGAAGAGCCGGAACCCAACAGAGGACCTCCAATACTGACATCGGCTGGTTCCTGAATGAGAATAAATTGACCAATCGTTGACCTGATCATTATGACACGCTCTGTCGTCATATATTTATACCATTTATATTATATACTATGACGGTAATGGATTTATTTGTCTCTTGAAAGAGACATTTAATTACAAAGACAGCATGAATGGGAATATCTGCAGTGTCGTTGACTTGACAGTTTCTGGCGAGGGTTATACTACTAGTATGTTATTGCAACGAGTAACATTTTAAAAGTAAATGTCAAATTGAATACACATATCCAAGAAATCATTGCGAGATTCAACAGGCAATGGTCACAATCTCTTCATCATGTGAAGGTACACAATGGATGTAAGTAATGGGTATACAACGGAACCGATGTCAGTATTTAAATGGAAACACGGTTAGATGACTAAAATAATGGTTCAGACTTTATAACGTGTTCACAAAACATAATGCATTACATCTGGAACTGGAATGACCGGTTTAATCCACGATTGTTCACAGTGCTCATTGAACTCTTACAGAAAATGAAATGTGTTTACAAGCTATCCGAGTCAAACTTAAAACGGTGCAATCTGTTTGTACCTACAATTTCGGAACAAGTCTTTGCTTCTGAAAAAAATACCTTAAATTTTTTTCAGTCATCATGGATATTTCCAGTGACGTAGTGATGTATAATATTATAAATTTGGTTTCAACATCAAAATAACCGTTATAAATATTGTTACAAATAATTTTCAAAATTTATTGATGTACTTTTGAATTATTTTTGTTTATTAAATGTATTAGCAGTAATCTAGAAGATTACCAACGTAAAACATAAACAATGGAAGCTGGTGACCGTGAAATTAAAAACAACTCTCTTATTTTGAACCATATGTATATAAAACCTGATTGCAGTTAGGTTTCTAATCGATGGATTGATACGTTTATATCTTACGTTTTGTAGCACATAGTTGATATAGTCTTTATCAGCGATAACGGTGCGGTTGGTTTCTTTATATCCAAGTCTCAATTCTGTAACGACGTGCTGTAACAATAAAATATCCCAATCTTTTTAAAAACAGCTAGTTTGGAGTTGACCTTGCTGTGTTTACTGTAATTTAATGAATTAAAAGAAAAAAATGACGATGGAACATCGGTTTCATGTTTAGGTCAGCTATAGGATAGTATAAATAATATATATTTGGGCAGGATAAAACAGTGGAAGTAAAGTTAAGCTTTGTGCCAGGCGCGTAGCTGGCATACTCAGCTACTCTGCCGAGCAACGTTTGAAATCATAGCTTAAAAAATAAAAACAAGCTAAAATATCGATAGAAGTAGTAGACATTTAACAGAAGGGTTGTACAAATAGGTATTTAAAAGTTGCAGTATGAAGTTTTCTATATATAAACCAACAGTGTCCTTTATGTAAAATATCAGTCTGAATCAGACTGCGGTCTGAGAAAACCATATTTGGAACAAACGAAAGTTTGTTCAAATAATGATGTTTAGCCCAATGCAGCGTAAAAGTTTTAGAAGTTTCGCCGGGAATGGCGACCTCATCAGGGGAAGCGGGACCCCGCTCCACCCGAGTAACTTCCAAATTTGTTACGCTATGCCCCTGTGTGCGGTGTAAAAATTGGTCTTATAGGGTTATATATAACTTTTCAAGAATTTATTGCATTAATTTAACAAATATGGATAATGTTTTAGCGGAGCATAACGTACTTGATAGTGTTAAAACTGCCTGTATCAATAAATACAAAACTGAACATTGTCAACTTGGAATATAGTAGATAATATTAAAGGAGCAATAAGTTACGTACATAAAATTGTTTAAAACATAATTTGAAACGGGAAAATATTGTACAATGATTCTGCCTCGCAAAAATATATAATCTGCTCTGTCTAAATTCCGCTGTGGAACTGCTCCAATTCGTTTAGAAACGGGTGGCTATGAAAGTTTGCCAGTTTGTGAAAGAGTTTGCTCATTTTGTAATAACGATGTAGAAAATGAGATTCATGTTATACTTAAGTATCCATTATATGATGACATAAATTACAACTTACTGATAATGCTTCTATATTTAATAGGCATTTTAATGATTATAAAGACGAACAAAAATTAGTTTTCCTGTTAAGTAATTAAAATCTGTTACGACAATGTGCCAAAATCTGCTTTAATATATTACAGAGGAGATCAAACTATCTATACAGATATACTGTTTTATAGTGTATATAATTATAATATTCATGTATTTTAATACTGTACGGTTGTAATATTGATTTTATTGTTGCTACAGTTTCATTAGATTTGAGCAATTGCAGTTAATCAGGCCATAGCAAATCTGATTTGAGATGATAAATGGTTTCTTGAAAACATTTTTAATAAGCACTTATATAGACATCTTTGTGCAATTTTCAAAAATTAAGTGTTTTAACATGTTTCTTTTAAGTTCACTTTTAGAGCATTTAACATGTTTTGTTATATGTACGTCTTGCTCGAGATTAACGATTGTAGCTCACATTTTATCATGTATTTATTGGTGTATATACAATGTAAATCAATCATGAATTGTTTGTATAAAACGAAATATTCAATGTTAACATTGTATGATTTTATGAGAGAAATTATACCTCTCAGTCTCTTGTAATTCTTCAAAGAGTGACATAATGTATGGTTTTGCTGTTTTATAATTGCATGTGATTATATTGTATATACTATGATGAGACTTTAATAAAAAGATTAATATTGGGTACATGTTTTAAAAAAATAAATAAATAAAATACAACTGGACCATCTTACCTAATGTACAATTAGTCTTGGTTTTAGATTGTCCGATACTTAACTTGAATGTTTAAAACCAGTGACGGTTTCACAGTTAAAAACGTTTTGTGATACAGATTAAGCGTTTAAATGTTAACACTAAACACAACGAATGTTCAAAAATGACCATTTCCGATTCCATCAAAGTGTGGCACAAACAACTCCACTTCAACATTTCATGTTCATGTTCATTTCATGTTCGAGTCTACCACAAATCTCAATTTTCTATTTGTGCCATCAAACTAATTGCCAAGGGTGAGTTGAAATTGTTGAACTAGAAACAACAGCATTTGCAGAGAAATCAAAAACAGAATCTACGCATAACAGACAGTGTGTTTGATTTTACTAGTTGCTGAAGTTAATTTCCACCGATTTTTTTATATTCTTTTTGTATGTGAATTTTTGGAAGAAAAAGAATTATTTACCGTTCCCCAAATATCGATGAATGCGGTGTAGGCTTTGTCGTCCATGGTTTCAGGAAGACTGCAAACAGCCGAGACAAATTCGTTTGTCAGAGAGAAGTCTGGGATGCTGACAAGCGCCATTTGGTATCTCGCCGTACCCAGGACACACGTGGACAATTTATCCTGAATCACTTGATGCTGCACGGAGGTGACGGTCTTTGCGGCGTTGTACCCTGCAAGTTTCCATGTGTCTATTTGTTATAATATGTTCAGTGCTGTGGTGTCCTTAACGTATTGATTTAAACATATTTATTCATTCAAATGTACATATATACACATAAGTTTAGGTATAAATATGGATTAGAACGGAAGAAAAATCTTATAAAGTTCTTTTCCATGACATATATCAATTGTGAACAAATTTGGCAGATTATTAACAATTTGATTTACGCTCTTAACATTACGAATAGAACATAGTTCAAAATATATTTAATAAAAATGTTTAACATACTTTTAGGAATACTGTTTCTGATATATTTAAGAAACTTAGAAAATGAAGTGAGTAATTAGAAAAAAAGAAAGGTGAATAAAATTAATGTAATGGATAATTATGTGAATTCACATAATAATAATGGTTAACATTTTTGGACAAGTTCTGAACGGCATAGACGAAATTGGGAGACGGGCTGACCTCACCACGTAAATAGAAATAGCCTTGTTATTTCTTCAGACTTACATGTTCAGGAGAAACGATTAGTGGATAAAATGTATTTGTGAACTGCTTCAAATATTTTAACATTATTGTCATAAGAGAGTTGTGGTTCACCAAAAAGAAGTATATTTAAAGAATATGTACATAACTCACTGACATATGTCAGGAGTGGTATGCGTTGATGGTGGTAAAGGTGACAATTGAGAAAGAAGTGAGCTGTGCTTTCTATTTGTCCACATGTACACAGGGGGAGTCTTCAATGTGTTTAAGAAATAGATGTTGCTTAAGTATTGGAGACGCGTATACTATATAAATACACGTAGGTCTCATTACACAGTTGAATTTTGTTCTTTATTCTATATGAAATAAGATCAACGATCCCTGCGGTAACAAACCACAAAGAAGTACTTTTCCATAGCAGAAATTTAACCTCGCGCAAAATACGCAATAACTGGTACATTGACGAGCTTGTTGTTTTACAGAGGGTGCGGTGACACCATAATATCTTTATAAAAAAGAAGTCTTCAAATTCTCATAAATACATGGATCTGTTTAAATCCTATAAAAGTCATTTCTAACACCATTTCTTATTTCAGTATATTATTATTGGCTATGGAACAATTGTTTTCTAAAACTGTAACAACGAAAGCGGGCTATTTTATAGTGTTTACAAGTCATACCTGAGCTCAGGGTGAATGCGGAGTTCTGTAAATTTTGTATTTGGTTCCCTGAAATATTGACATTATTAACATATCAATTATAAACTAATAATAAAACAAAAACAACGTTAATTGACTAAATAGCAGAAAACCGCTAAACGCCGTCGCAACGGATAAAATTGATATCGGCAGTAATAGTGAAGTTCGTAATGGTAGAAGTGTCCCACCGCACTACATGAATGTATTTTAGATGTATTGAACTTTAGCTACTGATTTTCAAACAGTGACTTGTTACAGTGACATTTTAACAGTAATGTGTAGTATTTAGAACTACTGATTTGGAAATAAGGTCACATCACTGGCAATCAAATTCTAACTGTTTTTACTCCAATATGTTAGTTTATATTAAACGTTTCAAAACTTCCAAAAGTTTACAAATAATAAAAAAGGTCCTTAACAAAGTTACACTACTGGAGTCCAAAAGAATTTACCAGAAAAAACTAAGTGCTGCATGAGTTTGTCTTGGTACGACTTCGGGTTGTATACGAGCTCTGTCATGTGGGTCTCCTGACACTTGTCGTGGTGCTCGTATGTTATTTCGGGAATTGCGTTGATATCTGAAAATGATACTTTTTCGAATCACGAAAATTGAAATATGATAAATTTTACATTTGTTTATGTTAGATAAAATATATGTACCGATAAAGAAGGTTTCAGTGGTTACCTTAATTACTTCCATCTGCCCGTAGTGGCAAATATGAATTTGAACGGTAATCAATCAATGCTCATGTCTTCTATTTCGCCCGGCTAGTGGGTTTATGAAGATAAAAAAGAAAACCTTTCTCATTCGTGTTTCTTCTCCTCATCAGGCGCATTTCTGTACGAAAGTTGGATAGGGTAAGAATATAAAAGTAAAAATAAAAACAAAACATTCACGTTCTGAACAAAACTATATTGATATAAACGTAATGATACCATTATTTGTTTTATAAAAAATCCATTAAAGTTGTACATTTCATGGAGTCCGGTTAGTTGACTAGAACAAAGTCTAATATTGACACAATATTACTGTTGTTACTTCAATTCAAACCCTCACACTGCTGCAGTTTTATGAACCTTTGTTTGTATCGAACGTGATTTTCAATAAGTCAGAGTATGATGTAAAATATAAAAAAACCAAAGAATTCAATCAAGTCAGTAACTTACTTATATCAAAAATATGGGCAGAGAGTTAAAGTCCAGGGGATGGAGCATTAACTTCGAGCAATCAAATCAGTTACATATGTCAAATAAAACTGTATATGCCTAGAGAGTAAAAGTCCTGGATTTTCGCCTCCTTCGTCTCCGGACAATCAGTGATCTGCCTGTGTCTTATATATGCCTAGATAATAAAAATCCCGGGTCCTTGCCCACCGATAATCAAGTCAGTTACCTACCTTCATCAAATATATGTCTAGAGAGTAAAAATCCCGGGTCCTGGCCTGCCGATAATCAAGTCAGTTACCTACATATATCAAATATATGCCTAGAGAGTAAAAATCCCTGGTTCTAGCCTCAAGGCCTCCCGATAATCAGGTCAGTTACCTAGGTGTATCAAATATATGCCTAGAGAGTGAAGTAAAAATCCTGTGTCATGGCTTCCCGATAATCAGGTCAGTTACCTACCTGTATCAAATATATGCCTAGTGAGTAAAATCCCGGGTTCTGGCCTCCGTATAATCAAATCAGTTACCTACCTGTATCAAATACATGCCTAGAGAGTAAAATCCCGGGTGCTTGCCTCCTGGTAATCAGATCAGTTACATACCTGTATCAAATATATGCCTAAAGAGTAAAATCCCGGGTCTCGGCCTCCCGATAATCAGATCAGTTACCTACCTGTATCAAATATATGCCTAGAGAGTAAAAATCCCTGGTCCTGGTCTCCCCGCCTCCCGATAATCAGACCAGTTACCTACGTGTATCAAATATATGCATAGAGAGTAAAAATCCCTGGTCCTGGTCTCCCGGCCTCCCGATAATCAGGTCTGTTACCTACCTGTATCAAATATATGCTTAAAGAATAAAAATCCCGGGTCCCGACCTCCCGATAATCAGGTCAGTTACCTGCTTGTACCAAATATTTGCCTAAAGAGTAAAAATCCCTGGTCCTTGCCTCCCGATAATCAGGTCAATTACATACCTGTATCAAATATATGCATAGAGAGTAAAAATCCCAGATCCCGGCCTCCCGATAATCAGGTAAATTACCTACCTGTACCAAATATAGGCCTAGAGAGTAAAAATCCCGGGTCCTGGCCTCCTGATAATCATGTCAGTTACCTACCTGTATCAAATATATGCCTAGAGAGTAAAAATCCCGGGTCCTGGCCTCCTGATAATCGGGTCAGATACATACCTGTACCAAATAAATGCCTAGAGAGTAAAAATCCCGGGTCCTGGCCTCCTGATAATCGGGTCAGATACATACCTGTACTAAATAAATGCCTTGAGAGCAAAAATCCCGAGTCCTAGCAACCCGATGGTTAGGTCAGTTACCTGCCTGTACCAAATATATATGCCTAGAGAGTAAAAATCCCGAGTCCTGGCCTCCTGATAATCAGGTAAGTTACCTACCTATTACAAATATATGCCTGGTGAGTAAAAATCCCTGGTCCTGGCCTCCCAATAATTAGGTCAGTTACCTACATGTATCAAATATATGCCTAAAGAGTAAAAAAATCGGGTCCTGGCCTCCCGGTAATCAGGTCAGTTACGTAGATGTATCAAATATATGACTAGAGAGTAAAATCCCGGGTCCTGTCCTCCCGGCCTCCCGATAGTTAGGTCAGTTACCTTGCCTGCCTGTATCAAATATATGCCTAGAGACATAAAATCTCGGGTCTTGGCCGCCAGATAACCAGGTCAGTTACCTGCCTGTATCAAATATATGCCTAGAGAGTAAAAAATCCCAGGTCCCGGCAGCCCGATAATCAGGTCAGCTACCTACCTGTATCAAATATCTGCCTAGAGAGTAAAAATCCCGGGTCCTCGCCTCCCGATAATGTTGTCAGTTACATATCTATATCAAATATATGCCTAGAGAATAAAAATCCCGGGTCCTGGCCTCCAAATTATCAGTTACTTACCTGCCTGTATCAAATATATGCCTAAAGAGTAAACATCCCGGGTCCTGGCCTCCCGATAATCGGGTTAGTTACCTACCTGTATCAAATATATGCCTAGAGATTAAAAATCCCGGATCCTGGCCTAGCGATAATCAGGTCAGTTACCTACCTGTACCAAATATATGCCTAGAGAGTAAAAATCCCTGGTCCCGGCCTCCCGATAATCAGGTCAGTTACCTACCTGTATAAAATATATGCCTAGAGAGTAAAAATCACGGATCCTGGCCTCCCGATAATCAGGTCAGTTACCTGCCTGTATAAAATATATGCCTAGAGAGTAAAAATCCCGGGTCCTGGCCTCCCGATAATCAGGTCTGTTACCTACCTGTACCAAATATATGCCTGGAGAGTAAATGTCCCGGTTCCTGGCCTCCCGATATTCAGGTCAGTTACCTACTTGTATCAAATATATACCTAGAGAGTAAATATCCCGGATCGTGGCCTCCCGAAAATCAGGTCAGGTCTGTTACCTACTTGTATCAAATATATGCCTAGAGAGTAAAAATCCCTGGTCCTGGCCTTTCTATAATCAGGTCAGTTACCTACTTGTATCAAATATATGCCTAGAGAGTATAAATCCCTGGTCCTGGCCTCCCGATAATCAGGTCAGTTACCTACTTGTATCAAATATATGCCTAGAGGGTAAATATACCGGGTCCTGACCTCCCGATAATCAGGTCAGTTACCTACTTGTATCAAATATATGCCTAGATGGTAAATATACCGGGTCCTGGCCTCCCGATAATCAGGTCAGTTACCTACATGTATCAAATATATGCCTAAAGAGTAAAAAAATCGGGTCCTGGCCTCCCGGTAATCAGGTCAGTTACGTAGATGTATCAAATATATGACTAGAGAGTAAAATCCCGGGTCCTGTCCTCCTGGCCTACCGATAGTTAGGTCAGTTACCTTGCCTGCCTGTATCAAATATATGCCTAGAGACATAAAATCTCGGGTCTTGGCCTCCCGATAATCAGGTCAGTTACCTGCCTGTATCAAATATATGCCTAGAGAGTAAAAATCCGTGGTCTTGGCCTCCCGATAATCAGGTCAGTTACCTGCCTGTATCAAATATATGCCTAGAGAGTAAAAATCCCGATTCCTGGCCTCCAGATAATCAGGTCAGTTGCCTGCCTGTATCAAATATATGCCTAGAGACAGAAAATCTCGGGTCTTGGCCTCCCGATAATCAGGTCAGTTACCTGCCTGTATCAAATATATGCCTAGAGAGTAAAAATCCCGGGTCTTGGCCTCCAGATAATCAGGTCAGTTGCCTGCCTGTATCCAATAAATGCCTAGAGAGTAAAAATCCCGGGTCTTGGCCGCCAGATAATCAGGTCAGTTACCTGCCTGT
Organism: Panopea generosa; assembly: GCA_029582155.1. NCBI lineage: Eukaryota > Metazoa > Mollusca > Bivalvia > Adapedonta > Hiatellidae > Panopea > Panopea generosa. The sequence goes on along the minus strand of CM055896.1, from coordinate 66,939,729 downwards.
ATCAAATATATGCATAAAGAGTAGACATCCCGGGTCCTGGCCTCCCGATAATCGGGTCAGTTACCTACATGTATCAAATATATGAACAGAGAGTAAAAATCCCGGGTCCCGATCTCTCGAATATCAGGTCAGTTACCTGCCTTTATCAAATATATGCCTAAAGAGTAAAAAATTCGGGTCCTGGCCTCCCGGTAATCAGGTCAGTTACCTACATGTATCAAAAATATGCCTAGAGAGTAAAATCCCGGGTCCTGGCCTCCCGGCCTCCCGATAGTTAGGTCAGTTACCTGCCTCTATCAAATATATGCCTAGAGAGTAAAAATCCCGGGTTCTGGCCTCCTGATAATCATGTCAGTTACCTACCTGTATCAAATATATGTCTAGAGAGTAAAAATCCCGGGTCCTGGCCTTCCGATAACCGGGTCAGTTACCTACATGTATCAAATATATGCCTAGAGAGTAAAAATCCCGGGTCCTGGCCTCCCGAAAATTAGGTTAGTTACCTGCCTTTATCAAATATATGCCTAGAGAATAAAATTGCTGGTCCTAGACTCCCGATAATCAGGTCAGTTACGTGCTTATATCAAATATATGCCTAGAGAGTAAAAAATCCCAGGTCCCGGCCGCCCGATAATCAGGTCAGCTACCTACCTGTATCAAATATCTGCCTAGAGAGTAAAAATCCCGGGTCCTCGCCTCCCGATAATGTTGTCAGTTACATATCTATATCAAATATATGCCTAAAGAGTAAACATCCCGGGTCCTGGCCTCCCGATAATCGGGTTAGTTACCTACCTGTATCAAATATATGCCTAGAGATTAAAAATCCCGGATCCTGGCCTAGCGATAATCAGGTCAGTTACCAACCTGTACCAAATATATGCCTAGAGAGTAAAAATCCCTGGTCCCGGCCTCCCGATAATCAGGTCAGTTACCTACCTGTATAAAATATATGCCTAGAGAGTAAAAATCACGGATCCTGGCCTCCCGATAATCAGGTCAGTTACCTACTTGTATCAAATATATGCCTAGAGGGTAAATATACCGGGTCCTGACCTCCCGATAATCAGGTCAGTTACCTACTTGTATCAAATATATGCCTAGATGGTAAATATACCGGGTCCTGGCCTCCCGATAATCAGGTCAGTTACCTACATGTATCAAATATATGCCTAAAGAGTAAAAAAATCGAGTCCTGGCCTCCCGGTAATCAGGTCAGTTACGTAGATGTATCAAATATATGACTAGAGAGTAAAATCCCGGGTCCTGTCCTCCCGGCCTCCCGATAGTTAGGTCAGTTACCTTGCCTGCCTGTATCAAATATATGCCTAGAGACATAAAATCTCGGGTCTTGGCCTCCCGATAATCAGGTCAGTTACCTGCCTGTATCAAATATATGCCTAGAGAGTAAAAATCCGTGGTCTTGGCCTCCCGATAATCAGGTCAGTTACCTGCCTGTATCAAATATATGCCTAGAGAATAAAAATCCCGATTCCTGGCCTCCAGATAATCAGGTCAGTTGCCTGCCTGTATCAAATATATGCCTAGAGAAAGAAAATCTCGGGTCTTGGCCTCCCGATAATCAGGTCAGTTACCTGCCTGTATCAAATATATGCCTAGAGAGTAAAAATCCCGGGTCTTGGCCTCCAGATAATCAGGTCAGTTGCCTGCCTGTATCCAATAAATGCCTCGAGAGTAAAAATCCCGGGTTTTGGTCGCCAGATAATCAGGTCAGTTACCTGCCTGTATCAAATATATGCATAAAGAGTAGACATCCCGGGTCCTGGCCTCCCGATTATCGGGTCAGTTACCTACATGTATCAAATATATGCCCAGAGAGTAAAAATCCCGGGTCCCGGTCTCTCGAATATCAGGTCAGTTACCTGCCTTTATCAAATATATGCCTAAAGAGTAAAAAATTCGGGTCCTGGCCTCCCGGTAATCAGGTCAGTTACCTACATGTATCAAAAATATGCCTAGAGAGTAACATCCCGGGTCCTGGCCTCCCGGCCTCCCGATAGTTATGTCAGTTACCTGCCTCTATCAAATACATGCCTAGAGAGTAAAAATCCCGGGTTCTGGCCTCCTGATAATCAGGTCAGTTACCTACCTGTATCAAATATATGTCTAGAGAGTAAAAATCCCGGGTCCTGGCCTTCCGATAATCGGGTCAGTTACCTACATGTATAAAATATATGCCTAGAGAGTAAAAATCCCGGGTCCTGGCCTCCCGAAAATTAGGTTTGTTACCTACCTGTATCAAATATATGCCTAGAGAATAAAATTGCTGGTCCTAGACTCCCGATAATCAGGTCAGTTACGTGCTTATATCAAATATATGCCTAGAGAGTAAAAAATCCCAGGTCCCGGCCGCCCGATAATCAGGTCAGCTACCTACCTGTATCAAATATCTGCCTAGAGAGTAAAAATCCCGGGTCCTCGCCTCCCGATAATGTTGTCAGTTACATATCTATATCAAATATATGCCTAGAGAATAAAAATCCCGGGTCCTGGCCTCCAAATTATCAGTTACTTACCGGCCTGTATCAAATATATGCCTAAAGAGTAAACATCCCGGGTCCTGGCCTCCCGATAATCGGGTCAGTTACCTACCTGTATCAAATATATGCCTAGAGATTAAAAATCCCGGATCCTGGCCTAGCGATAATCAGGTCAGTTACCTACCTGTACCAAATATATGCCTAGAGAGTGAAAATCCCTGGTCCAGGCCTCCCGATAATCAGGTCAGTTACCTACCTGTATAAAATATATGCCTAGAGAGTAAAAATCACGGATCCTGGCCTCTCTATAATCAGGTCAGTTACCTGACTGTATAAAATATATGCCTAGAGAGTAAAAATCCCGGGTCCTGGCCTCCCGATAATCAGGTCTGTTACCTACCTGTACCGAATATATGCCTGGAGAGTAAAAGTCCCGGTTCCTGGCCTCCCGATATTCAGGTCAGTTACCTACTTGTATCAAATATATACCTAGAGAGTAAATATCCCGGATCTTGGCCTCCCGAAAATCAGGTCAGGTCAGTTACCTACTTGTATCAAATATATGCCTAGAGAGTAAAAATCCCTGGTCCTGGCCTCTCTATAATCAGGTCAGTTATCTACTTGTATCAAATATATGCCTAGAGAGTATAAATCCCTGGTCCTGGCCTCCCGATAATCAGGTCAGTTACCTACTTGTATCAAATATATGCCTAGAGGGTAAATATACCGGGTCCTGACCTCCCGATAATCAGGTCAGTTACCTACTTGTATCAAATATATGCCTAAATGGTAAATATACCGGGTCCTGGCCTCCCGACTATCAGGTCAGTTACCTACATGTATCAAATATATGCCTAAAGAGTAACAAAATCGGGTCCTGGCCTCCCGGTAATCAGGTCAGTTACGTAGATGTATCAAATATATGACTAGAGAGTAAAATCCCGGGTCCTGTCCTCCCGGCCTCCCGATAGTTAGGTCAGTTACCTTGCCTGCCTGTATCAAATATATGCCTAGAGACATAAAATATCGGGTCTTGGCCTCCCGATAATCAGGTCAGTTACCTGCCTGTATCAAATATATGCCTAGAGAGTAAAAATCCGTGGTCTTGGCCTCCCGATAATCAGGTCAGTTACCTGCCTGTATCAAATATATGCCTAGAGAGTAAAAATCCCGATTCCTGGCCTCCAGATAATCAGGTCAGTTGCCTGCCTGTATCAAATATATGCCTAGAGACAGAAAATCTCGGGTCTTGGCCTCCCGATAATCAGGTCAGTTACCTGCCTGTATCAAATATATGCCTAGAGAGTAAAAATCCCGGGTCTTGGCCTCCAGATAATCAGGTCAGTTGCCTGCCTGTATCCAATAAATGCCTCGAGAGTAAAAATCCCGGGTCTTGGCCGCCAGATAATCAGGTCTGTTATCTGCCTGTATCAAATATATGCATAAAGAGTAGACATCCCGGGTCCTGGCCTCCCGATAATCGGGTCAGTTACCTACATGTATCAAATATATGCCCAGAGAGTAAAAATCCCGGGTCCCGGTCTCTCGAATATCAGGTCAGTTACCTGCCTTTATCAAATATATGCCTAAAGAGTAAAAAATTCGGGTCCTGGCCTCCCGGTAATCAGGTCAGTTACCTACATGTATCAAAAATATGCCTAGAGAGTAAAATCCCGGGTCCTGGCCTCCCGGCCTCCCGATAGTTAGGTCAGTTACCTGCCTCTATCAAATATATGCCTAGAGAGTAAAAATCCCGGGTTCTGGCCTCCTGTTAATCAGGTCAGTTACCTACCTGTATCAAATATATGTCTAGAGAGTAAAAATCCCGGGTCCTGGCTTTCCGATAATCGGGTCAGTTACCTACATGTATCAAATATATGCCTAGAGAGTAAAAATCCCGGGTCCTGGCCTCCCGAAAATTAGGTTAGTTACCTGCCTTTATCAAATATATGCCTAGAGAATAAAATTGCTGGTCCTAGACTCCCGATAATCAGGTCAGTTACGTGCTTATATCAAATATATGCCTAGAGAGTAAAAAATCCCAGGTCCCGGCCGCCCGATAATCAGGTCAGCTACCCACCTGTATCAAATATCTGCCTAGAGAGTAAAAATCCCGGGTCCTCGCCTCCCGATAATGTTGTCAGTTACATATCTATATCAAATATATGCCTCGAGAATAAGAATTCCGGGTCCTGGCCTCCAAATTATCAGTTACTTACCTGCCTGTATCAAATATATGCCTAAAGAGTAAACATCCCGGGTCCTGGCCTCCCGATAATCGGGTCAGTTACCTACCTGTATCAAATATATGCCTAGAGATTAAAAATCCCGGATCCTGGCCTAGCGATAATCAGGTCAGTTACCTACCTGTACCAAATATATGCCTAGAGAGTAAAAATCCCTGGTCCCGGCCTCCCGATAATCAGGTCAGTTACCTACCTGTATAAAATATATGCCTAGAGAGTAAAAATCACGGATCCTGGCCTCCCGATAATCAGGTCAGTTACCTGCCTGTATAAAATATATGCCTAGAGAGTAAACATCCCGGGTCCTGGCCTCCCGATAATCAGGTCTGTTACCTACCTGTACCAAATATATGCCTGGAGAGTAAAAGTCCCGGTTCCTGGCCTCCCGATATTCAGGTCAGTTACCTACTTGTATCAAATATATACCTAGAGAGTAAATATCCCGGATCTTGGCCTCCCGAAAATCAGGTTAGGTCAGTTACCTACTTGTATCAAATATATGCCTAGAGAGTAAAACTCCCTGGTCCTGGCCTCTCTATAATCAGGTCAGTTACCTACTTGTATCAAATATATGCCTAGAGAGTATAAATCCCTGGTCCTGGCCTCCCGATAATCAGGTCAGTTACCTACTTGTATCAAATATATGCCTAGAGGGTAAATATACCGGGTCCTGACCTCCCGATAATCAGGTCAGTTACCTACTTGTATCAAATATATGCCTAGATGGTAAATATACCGGGTCCTGGCCTCCCGATAATCAGGTCAGTTACCTACTTGTATCAAATATATGCCTAGAGAGTATAAATCCCGGGTCCTGGCCTCCCGATAATCAGGTCAGTTACCTACTTGTATCAAATATATGCCTAGAGGGTAAATATACCAGGTCCTGGCCTCCCGATAATCAGGTCAGTTACCTACTTGTATCAAATATATGCCTAGAGGGTAAATATACCAGGTCCTGGCCTCCCGATAATCAGGTCAGTTACCTACTTGTATCAAATATATGCCTAGATGGTAAATATACCGGGTCCTGGCCTCCCGATAATCAGGTCAGTTACCTACTTGTATCAAATATATGCCTAGAGGCTAAATATACCGGGTTCTGGCCGCCCGATAATCAAGTCAGTTACCTACATGTATCAAATATATGCCTAAAGAGTAAAAATCCCGGGTCCTGGCCTTCCGATAATTTTGTCTGTTACCTGCCTGTATAAAATATTTGCCTAGTGTGTAAAAATCCCGGGTCCTAGCCTTCCGATAATTAGGTCAGTTACCTACCTGTATAAAATATATGCCTAGAGAGTAAGAATCCCGGGTCCTGTCCTTCCGATAATTAGGTCAGTTACCTACCTGTATCAAATATATGCCTAGAGGGTAAATATACCGGGTCTCGGCCTCCCGATAATCAGGTCAGTTACCTACCTGTATCAAATATATGCCTAGAGAGTAAAAATCCCGGATCCTGGCCTCCAGACAACCATTGGGCTCCGTCAGGATTACCCAACAGTATGTTATATCCATCACCGATGAAATGGGCACCGGATGGCAGGGGCTCGGCTGCAATTTCACAAACCATAAATAAAAGAAATCTCAGCATAATCTGAAATGATGAAAATGTTAAACGGGATTGATCTTGGATACATTCTTCATAATTACAATAATGTTTATTTCACTGAATACATGTATTATAAGCTAAAATTACACATTGCTGCGCTTGTATGGATAGTCAGGGTTTGATCGACCTGCTTTGTTTAAAAATAGTGCAGACAATATTTTCGCTATAGATTTTGTTATATCTATACATAGCTAAGTTTATTGTGTTATATCTTCTGTCGACTCTAAATGCAGTTTTGTATCTTGTGGAGGCTTCTTATAATTAACATTCTCATTGGTAAGCGAAAGTTGTCGAGATTTTACGTAATACATGCTTTTTCATAATTATTTCCCCCTAACAAATGAATGGTAAACGGGAGACGTCGACATTATTTTTTTACACAATCATATGCATGTGTATTATGTCTCACACACCAGTTAATTCTGCACTGTTCTAAATATAGATGCATGCACTCTTTGAACACTGAACACATTGCCAATGGTTCTAAAAATGTCTAGTTTCTAACGATAGTCCCCTTTTAGTCCAAATATGCAGAGGAAAACATGGGGTTGACCTGATTGCTTTTACACTATTTACAGATTTACACTAAGAGGAGATAAATGGTTAGTCAATAAGGTCGGCACGACTTGTACATTTAAGTTGATTTAACACTCATTTAATATTTTTGAAAACAAACAAATTGATTGTAAATACGCTTATACGATTAAACTCGGTAAATTCCGACAGGTTAACGGGTGATGCAGAATGAGATTTTTGCATTTTGGCGCAGATTTCATTATTATTCCTGTATCTTAATGTTTAAAACATATCAATTTTACTTTTACAACAAGTGTAGTGACTTCATTGCCAAAGCTCTCCAGGAAATCACTGGAACCAAGGTTTTCACCTCGTCGGTGTTCTGAATTTTTCAACATGCATGTTACTATATGAACTCACTATGCTTGCATTTTGTTTTGGCACGAGCTGTACTCACTACATGTATATGATTTATGTTGATGTGAGGTTAGCTATGAAATTCAATATATTCTATTGCTATTCAAAATTGATTCATGTCAACATTAAATGCATTTCCCAAATCTACATTTGATTTAGGTATAAGCACGACATTGACATTTGTTCTATACTTTTCATTCATTGAAGAACCAAAAAACCTTACATTTAATTGTTTGGCAGTATCTGCGCTGCCAACATGTGATGAGAAAGATAGGGACCCTGTATCATATGAGATATATTTTTCTATGCATTGTTGACAAAGTGTAAGCATTGACTATGTATATTCAAAGCATCATTTTCTATCTCTTAATTCACAAGTCAAACATGGCATTGAATTGAAAATATTTAAACTACGCCAAAAATGTAAATTCAACTAAAATCGAGCATTAAAATAAGAAAAAAATAAGAGGAAGGAATGTTTATAACCGCCATTATCCGACCACCTCATGAAAGCATTTCCTGTGTCCAATGATGGTCTTATACCCCAATGTAGGTCCATTTCTGTATCTCTCACCACTCCTGACTACCAATCAAGGGATCATGAGTTTGAACTCCGGCCCAGCCATAACCTCCATGATGATTGATATACGACATCAAATCTCATTGTCATTGATTCAAGTTGGAAAGTTATCTGTTACTTACGGAGATTAGTGTACTTGAGTAGTGGTTAACGTTCCGCGATCCAAGGAAAAAGTGGTTAGGTGAACTGATCGTCTGATAGCACCAGATGGTAGAAAATGACGCTTAATGTTCAAACAACACAGAACAGTGCACAGTACAACAATCTGAATATTAGCTCGAGTAAATAGAGGAAAAAAAACAAACTAACGCGATAACAGATTCAAGTTAGTTTGAAGTTCGTTTTTTTGTATTTCGATATTCAACATGAAACAAATCCTGTTCCCAACCTTCTCATCCTCCAATATCAGAGAGGTACACAATTAGATATCTAAACACGAAATACGAATATCAGAATAACAACTAACTGCTCGTAAACTAACACTGAACACTGTCCACCTATCGAAAAAGGAAAACTGGATTGGTGCCAAGCATAAATTCAGAGCGTTGTCCATGAAAATGTAACCATTCAACAACTATCTTACTGCTTTAACAACTTATTTGGCAATTTCTACCGTAACCTTTGTGACATCGAACAATAACCTCTTGTCTTTGATACCATGACACAAGTGTTGTAATGCAAATTAAACGAAATAATTATTTACCTGTGTAACAATCATGGCGCTGTTATGACAATACACTATTTATACATGTATACGAAACCTTATCACAGAACAACATGTCCTATTAACGGTCCGGTCAGGCAGATTGAGCAGGCGCGTATCAAGGCTTACGGTCGTACTCCATTGTGTAGGATTCGTCCGCAAAAGCAAAACAATTCCAGATATGCAATACAACTGAAGGCTAATTTTGTCCGATTATATCACTAGTTCCACACGCTTTCATTTTGCTTAAGGTGTATCGCAGCGTATATGGTCAGCTAGCATCAATGCGCTGTACGTTGATAAATGTTATAGCGTTTGACCTTATTTTTATTTTTTTCTAACATTCGTCCTTTAAAGAAATATCCTAGACATCAATCAAATTGACAGGAAAATGGGGTCAAAAGTATCCCTTTTACCACTTTTTGCCCCCTGACTTTGGGTACCCCTACTTTCAGCATGAAGAAAGCTAAATTTCACCAATTTTACATTCCATACAGTTTCCTTAATAAAATGAAACTAGTCGGTCAAAGAAATACATATTTATTTTTTTATTAACACAAACATAATAAACTTACGTTTTATTGTGATAATTTGCCAGTTTAACAATTAGTTTACAAGAAAAAATGCCCTGAACGTCCTTGTGTTAAATTCAGTAAATCAGAGAGCGCTTCTCAATGATTGTAGCTGACCATATGAGTCTCTCTGACTATCGATGTAGTTATATTGGTATGCTAATGATGTTTTTAAAAGCGGTAGTAATGTAACATAATCGAATCCGCCATACGATGATTTTTGGACAGGACATAAAAAAAATTCTTATCTGACCCAGTTGTTATCTTTACTCTCTGCAGCAATTAGTCAATGTCAATACGAGGTCAATACGATTTGTGATAATAATATTACCAGCAAAAACTGCATTAACTTCCTGATTTCAGTATGCGGGACATTTTTTGCCGGGTTTTATGCCAAAAGCATAGCATTTAGAACAGACTCTGCTCTCCCGATTGGGTCCGTTAAAAAGCTGCACATTTGAGCACGTTGATCGGCCACTCGCTTCAGGAAAAGTTTGAATGACGTCATAGTTTAGTTAGTGCGTAATTACTATGAATAATGGGACAATATAATTCCTTTTTTTTTCATTGCGAGTTAATATACATGACTTGGGAGATATCAGGTTATATATAGACTATATAAGTCTCACATCACTATCATATGTCCCATAGAAACCCCATTGAAACATTTATGTCCAAAATACAGTTCAAATACAGTCTCTGGGCTAAAATTCTTCACAAGTTCAAGATATGTAATGATAAAGGAAAAAATCATACCTTGACCAGTTTTTTTAATTCAATGGTTTTGTGATGTATATCAATTTCCAGAATAATAGTATCTCAACTATTCGCCAACGATATTATCCGAACCAATAATTATGAAATGACACAGAATTGCTCAGAAGTATGGTATCAACATCAAATTTTCAGTGGTGCTTTGTAAAAAAAAGTATAAATCATTCAACATATGGTAGAAAAAAATAAATCACTGCAATACAGAAAAAAGAAGACAAAGAGAACTAAAGTTTTATATCTACATCCATCACCTGTCTGGTTCGGAACTCAAGGGAGATAATAGTGGTATGAGTTCTATAGTACTGCTTATATCACTGCTTATATCGACATGATCAAACTTTGCAATAAAGATCATACACGATAGTATACGCAAGAATGTCAAACAATAAATGTGTACTGTGAAAATTTCATTATGTCATTTTTAAAAATGTATAATAGAATAAACCAGACTCTTAGATACTATCAAAGGAATAAGAAAGGCGTGTGAATGTTTATAAAAGAACGGCTCATAGTACTTTGATTAGAATTGGGATTCAGTTTCGAGTTTATCACTCCTATTAACCCTTTACTTCATATGGACACCTTTGAACACCTCAAATATAGAAGGCTTTTGAAAACAGTGTAGAACCAGTTCTACGAGCAATCAGAACAGGTTCTGCACTGTTTCCTGCTTTATCAGAATAAATAGGTAACATGTATCTATTCATGAAAACTGACTGTGTAATTTTTTGAGTTTTGGAGTCCAGTTAAAATGCATATGGAATATTTATTGACGCTTGGCTTTCAGTACCTGTGGTACTTTTATTAAAATATATTAACATATTATAACTTGAGTGGAGTGGTACTACAAAGAGTACTTTGCGATTTTCAACGGTGGCGCTTTTAATATACTTCCATTATTATCCTAAATTGTCTTTGAAACACTCGTTAGAATCAATGTGCTTATTTCTTTTTATACTCCGTACCGTTTCAGTGTTATAACATTTTAAAAATATGTCAAAATCTTGACATATACCCTTAAGCTGACGTACACTGTATATTAAAGTGTTTCAATTTGATAAGTCATTATCAAGTTTTCGGTGGCATTAATTTCTTAAATGCGCAAAATTGTAACTAATTTATGATACACTTTTAGCCGTGAATGTACTTGCCCATACTGCATTATATCGAAGTGCTGCTGAAAATCAGATTGAGAGCATTTTGGAATGCATGTGTACAAGAGGAGTGAGACTGGACTTCCCATTCTGTTGGTGCCCTGTTCTCTTGTTCGTTCGCTCGCTCGCTCGTCCGATCGATCGTTTGTCCGTTTATTCATTTTAAGAACTGCCGAAAAGATAAATGCATGTCCGGCATATATGTTTGTGTTCCTTTTTTCTCACTATGTGTATAGTTGTTTATTAAACGGGGTGGTAGTGCAGCGGATAAAACGTTGTCCTGTTATACTAGAGGTTACGGATTCGAGCTCCAGCTCCAACCAATACCTCCACAGAAAACAGGGTCCTCTCAGAAAGTGGACAAAAGAGCTGTTCATATAAGCTTTCAGTTTTCTCCGTAATCGAGCTAAAATAAAGTAGTAATAACATATAGATATTTATAGAAACATCATAACTCTTACAGTTTTTATTGAATTCACCTTTCGTTTGACATTTGTGTTATTCATGTGCAATCCATCATATGTACGTACTATTAGCATTTCCGACCGTTATGTTATATATTTGGCTCTATTGTAAATTACGTTCAGTGTTTTACGGAAGTTTAAAGTTTAACGGTAATTGCATATATGTCCGCAGGGTGAATTTATAATGTGCACGTATATTTTTTTGAGTTACCAAGTGGTAGACCGTTTATGCTCATTTCCATATATACCAAGTCGTTTGTACATTACGTTATGCATTTAAAACTAGAGTAATGAGAGAGAGAGAGAGAGAGAAAGAGAGAGAGAGAGAGAGAGAGAGAGAGAGAGAGAGAGAGTGAGAGAGAGAGAGAGAGAGAGAGAGAGAGAGAGATCTATATCTCTACAAGATCTATACATACTGATGTTGATTACGTATACATGTTTTGATGATGTGTAAACAAGATAATCAATAGGTCTGCCTTACCAACATATATGATTGTTTATTGTATGCGTGAAACGTGTGTGTTTGTTTACATGTATTCTTGAATGTATTGAACTATGTTTTGTTGTATGCGTTGTTCCTCTGCTGCACATGGTCACAAACTTCTCAGTGCTGCGGTTGCAGGGTTTAACCCAGTTAGTTCCATATACTTCATGCGTTCACCAGTTACTTGCGGAAAAACGATGAAAAATTCGTCTCGACTTCGTTCAAAACATCGAACCGGGATGTTTAATGCACTTTCAATACATCTTTATTTGGAATATCCAATTCGATTTTTGGAGGAAAATCTGTCACACAATCTTTTTAAACCGAACTGGGATCGAACTGACAACCGCATTGTGAGCGGATTAGTAGTCCAGTGGTTAAGGTTTTGGACTACAAACCGAGGGGTCACAGGTTTGATTCCCCACTCCTCCAACTAAAATACTTATCAGTCATTTGGCTTAAAAATCAATGTATCATGTATCGGTGCTTAACGTTGGGCATGTAAAAGAACCAGAGACGCTACAAAAGGGTATTCCGTATCTCTACATTTTGCTCAAAAAATCTAAAATTACAAATACTCATCTGGAGGCGTCACCCATATGGGAAACCGGTGGCGACGATTAATAAAATAACCACCATCATCATTCACATACCATGTACTACAATATATATAGACAAAAAATACGAGTGAGTCACAACTTTAGCGCAACAGGTTTATTTCAAACACATCGCAACTGCACTTCAGTACACACATGAGAAAAAGCATGTTAAAAGAACGGCTATAAATTACATATAAAGCATCTTTACTGCTTTTATACTCAAGCACACTAATTGCATCAATAACACTAGTTAGTAGATTTTGTTTATATAATAAGCGGAATTTCACGTTGTTGTTTTTTCAGGCAAGAAGTTTTTTTGTGCTTATTTCTTGGTGTTTATATATTATAGTGCAAAGAATGTACTTAAATATTTGCATTTTACGACATAAAACACGTAATGTTATGAATATACAGTTTATAAGCGAAAGCTAAATTTAACTATTTCTATTTTCTTCAAAATAAACAAGTCAATGTGTACCTTTAAAATAGACAATATGACTCGGTCAGACATCGAATATGTTGGCGTTGTAATGACATATACAATCAGAAGCTGTCTTGGATGCCTGCCTGCTAATTGTCATGTTACGCAGCGAGGATGCTTTAATGTTTGAAAATAATTGCCAGCATTTCATACATTCTTTCAATTCCGGCGCACTGTTAATTACAGCGTACAGTAGTATTTCTACACAGCGAATGTGCATTTTGATGATTCAACAGGAAGCATATTGCCAAAGAAACATTTCCATAGTTCTTCTGTATTCAGTAAGTGCACTGCACGGTGTATATATATGCAAACGCATTGTTCCTTAAATCAAACATTGTAAACTTCTTGTATACACTCTATATTCCGGATATAACATATGAATATTTTGAACGGCACAGTTCATTCGTACCCGCAAGGAAACCATTAGGGTGTGTTTGCTAAACCATGTTTATATTCAAAAGTCAAAATGCGAGTTCATTAAAGTAGTATTTTCTAAGTGAACCCATTTGTGATATAGGTTGGTATATCTCAAAAAATGTAGCTTTTACTATCTATGTGTTTTAGTTTGTTATATTTGAAAACCTTCTTTTGTATTAAGAGTAAGTGCTTATAAATGCTTTTATTTTGTTTTTATTTGATTGGCTTCGGATACAAGCCAAAAGTCTCTTTCGATGGAACGTATGAATACATATTAATGTAATTAAGTCCATGTTGAATACACATTAAGCAAATAACATGAACATGTTCAGACTACATAGTTTTGATATATGTAAAAATGCATGAGGTATGCCGCAGTATAGCGTCTGTTATACAAATCAGCAGGCTTAATCCACTTCCTCCACTGTCGGACCACTTCCGGAACTGCCCCCAGTCTGATTGGCGCCATCGCCACCACCAGTGTGTAGTTTGGTCATAATGGGACCACACGCCTGCTGCAACTCTTTCTGTTTATGATCGAATTCGTCTTTCTCTGCCAATGAGTTTTCGTCTAGCCACTTTAACGCGTCCTCACATTTTGTTACTACTGTGTCTTTATCAGCTTGTGAAAGCTTATCACCGGCGTCATTTGCTGCTTGTTTAAGGGAGAAAATATAATGTTCTAATTGATTTCTTGACGAAACTCGCTCACGTTGTTTTTCATCTTCGTCTTTGTATTTCTCTGCATCATTTACCATCCTGTCAATTTCGGCTTTAGACAGTCTACCTTTGTCGTTTGTGATAGTTATTTTGTTAGATTTACCCGTGCTTTTGTCTTGTGCTGACACATTCAAAATGCCGTTGGCATCCACGTCAAACGTTACGTCTATCTGGGGCACTCCACGCGGAGCTGGTGGAATACCGGTTAGTTCGAACCGTCCAAGTAAGTTATTGTCCTTCGTCATGGCTCTTTCACCCTCATAAACTTGTATTGTCACGGCCGGCTGATTGTCAGAATATGTCGTGAACGTGTTCGATGTTTTGGCGGGAACGCGGGTGTTACGCTCGATAAGTTTTGTCATGACCCCGCCTGCTGTCTCTATTCCGAGAGAAAGTGGGGCGACATCTACAAGCAAAACATCTTTGATCTCCTCGCTTGTATCACCACTTAGCACCGCTGCTTGTACCGCTGCGCCGTAAGCAACTGCCTCATCCGGGTTAATAGACTTGTTTAGTTCACGCCCATTCATGAAATCTTGAAGTAGTTTCTGAATTTTTGGTATACGTGTTGAGCCTCCAACAAGAACAATATCGTTTATTTTATTTTTGTCCATTTTTGCGTCTCGAATGGCTCTTTCGACCGGTTCAAGAGTACCTCGAAACAAGTCAGCGCACAACTCTTCAAAGCGAGCTCTTGATATTTTTGTGTAAAAATCTACTCCTTCAAACAGCGAATCTATCTCAATACTTGCCTCTGTGCTGCTAGAAAGAGTGCGTTTAGCACGTTCACAGGCCGTGCGTAATCGACGAAGTGCGCGAGAGTTTTTACTCAAGTCCTTATGGTGTTTCCTCTGGAATTCCTTGATGAAGAAGTTAACCATTCTGTTGTCGAAGTCCTCTCCTCCCAAGTGTGTATCTCCGGCTGTTGATCTCACCTCAAACATCGAACCTTCGTCGATAGTAAGTATGGAGACGTCAAAAGTACCGCCACCAAGGTCATATATCAGTACATTTTTCTCTCCTTTTAAACTTTTGTCCAGACCGTACGCGAGCGCGGCAGCCGTTGGTTCGTTAATTATCCTTAAAACATGCAGACCGGAGATCTTACCGGCGTCCTTGGTCGCTTGGCGCTGAGAGTCGTTAAAGTAGGCGGGGACTGTGATGACTGCGTCCTTTATTTTGGTACCGAGGTACGCTTCTGCCGTCTCTCGCATTTTTGTAAGCACCATTGAACTGATTTCTTCAGCTGAAAATTGCTTCATCTCCCCTTTAAACTCAACCTGGATTAGCGGCTTACCTCCCTTGTTTATGACTTTGAAGGACCAGTTTTTCATGTCCTGCTGAACGGCAGAATCGTCGAATTTGCGACCAATCAACCGCTTGGCGTCGAAAACACTGTTTGCTGGGTTCATAGCCACTTGGTTTTTTGCTGCATCGCCTGTAAAAAGAAATTTGCACATATAGGTAGTTGACATCTTTTAAGCGGGACGGCTGGGTAGCGGACAGACCGATCCGATGCCTGTCAAAAACTCGTCCTGGCTAGGAAGCGGATTCGAGAGCGGTTCATAAAAGCTTTGAGCATTCTACGCGATCGAGATGAAATAAATAAGTATAACTGATTTGATGAAATGGAGGGCAGAACATTACAGAAATATATAACTGTATATTTTCCTACGGAGATAATTATTTGGTTATTATTGTATAGCTGACTTTGTTCAAGAATGTGTAAACTAATGACCAGTACGTTAAAAATGGCCGTGGTTTCAAACCTGACGTATGCCAAAGGGTATAAACGTGACAATTTTACGATTTTCCAGTTATAACGTTCTTGTCACATACAGGTAACAGTGTAACTGTTATATACGGTATTCTTGTCTCCATTACTAATGTGTCAAAGCGTGTGTGTGTGTGTGTGTGTGTGTGTGTGTGTGTGTGTGTGTGTGTGTGTGTGTTTGCCTATTTTATATTGCTCCCATAAAAATGCATCTACAAAAATATATGGTTATGTGTGAACGTGGTGACATCCCAATTAAGTTCTTTCTAAATTTAAGTAAGTTTGTTCCTGATGCTTCTGTTATGACGTGACCCTTTCCAAACATCATTCTTGATTTGCATAACTATGTCTATTCTCGTGTTTTTGTTGTTGATACAAAATTGATAATATTCAATATGAGTATAACATTTTTTATCATTATAAAGACTCAATATATAGTAATAGCATAACTGTCATGTAATTAAATATTTTATATTCAATATATAAATATTTATAAAGACGAGAAACTGTATTTAGTTTTAGTCAATAAAATGTCTTATGTCTTACAATATACAATGGACACCCATTGTGTTAAACGAAATTCGTTATCCCAGGTTCATATGCGGTAATGTACGTTTTATGTATAAAACTATAACATAATGATGTATTTTTAAAAAGAAATATTTCATACTGCATGTAGATCATAACTGTATTGGACATTAACCCAGCATAGCCATCAATAGCAAATAAATCATTAAGACAAAGTACACAATTCTAAAGGTTGAATGCTTTTATCTCTGTCAGTATATAGGATTTGCTTTGGGTTGGGGGTATTTTGAATGTTTCACCAGCACATCTTAGCCAGCATATATTTCATTGATATATATTTTTAAAAATATTTTACCTAGCCAATGTCCTGGACGTATTTTGAATATTTCACCAGCACATGTCCTCGACACATTTTGTATCAATATTTTACCCAGCAAATATTGTATTGACGTATAGTCTATGACTATTCTGTAAGCACATTTCATGTTTTCTATTTTTATTTACCACTAGCTATCATATTTGTTATATTTGTATATTATTGCCCATGGGCTGATAAGCCTAATATTTTTTTTTCTTTTCAATTAAGATTATATACATGGTAGCCATGGTTTATATGCTATGAAATACTCAACCAGAAACTAATTTATACGTAAATACTTAGCACACTTTGGCCTAAGCGAGATAGTGTCTCTATGGTAATCGAATAGAACATATTGTCCCACACCCCAACCCAGCCCCACACATCACCCAACAAACACCAATTGGGTATTTGGTTTCCTCGCGATTCGAGCCTACCACGAATATATTGTCATCCGTTACACCGAGAGTAACGTGCTACAGAGCTATGTGAATCGTTGCTCGTAACCGATGTTGATTTTACATTTTACATATTTATAATTATATAAAAGGAAGTTAGAATGTAAACTTTTGATTATAACCTGTTTGCTCCCGATACTCACTACCGCTACATGAACGACATATACGACAATTACGGCAAGATAGTATAAACTGTTTATTATTTATTCACCATTTATGTACATGTTTATTTATTGTACATAATTGCCTAGTTTGAAACGCCTGAACACGTAATCCTTGATATGTAGACACTTATCATTATTATTAACACAGCCATAATCACACTTTTTTTTTACACTAATTATCTCTTACAAATTTAACTTTGTTTACTGAATGCTGAACGAGTATAACAACTGGTGCATGTTCAAGTATACACATTACTGTAGCCTGTTACAGCTGTACGTGCATTAGCTAACAACCCGCGTTGTGTTTTTTATTGTGCTGTGCTGTGCTGTGCTGTGCTGTGCTGTGCTGTGCTGTGTTGTGCTGTGCTGTGCGTATCGTATCGTATTGATGTCTTTTTTAACAATATTTCATATGTCACGATAGTGTCTGACTGAGAAAATAGTTTTCGTTTATCCACACTGAAGTAAAATGCCGTAGACACATTTTAAGATAGCCTAGGAAGACACATAACCCTGACCGAACAGTCCTATAACTATCCTGCAAATAATGATCGTTAAGTGATAACACCTTAGTATCATTGTTCGAGTCCTGAGTTTGACCCGGTCGGTGATTGAACCCATAACCTTCTGCATGCGAGGCGGATATTCTAGCATAAATTACCCGCAAAAGCTTTCCAACAGCACATGGTGGTAATTATAAGTAAATATTGCTTCATTTTTGTGTTTTAATGAAGTCAACGTCATTTCAACACATTAAAGGTTATATATAAAAATCATGTATTATATATAAAATCATATTGTGAAGGAATACCCCACTACATATATTTGCGTAGATTCACCGTCCTTCATCACAATCCTTCCGTATCAACCACCCACAAATAATTAGCGATTCTTTTGTTTGGACTCGAATCCACAACTTTAGTGGTGAGAGGTAAATGAACTTGAGACAGTGGCTTTGAGCATTCAGCCGCCAGGGACTCTCTCCGTGCGTATGTAAACACACTTATAGTAACGAATTAAGGTTAAATATTGAAATATAAAGTTTAAAATCTTAGCTGTGATCGTTCTTAATATTACATTTTAATCAGAACAGTGTTTTACTTACAACACGCCGGACCCAATTAGCTCAGTCGGTTACGCGTCTAACTATCAATCCAGGGGTCGTGAGTTCGAATTCCCCGCCTGGCAACAGTCTCCGTGATGATTGATATACGACATTGTGTCTCATTAGCATTCGTCTCTCACCACTGAATCAAGTGGGAACGTTATCAGTTACTTGCGGAGAAGGGGTGTGCTCGAGTACTGGTTAATCCCAGGAAACAGTGGTTAGGTTAACTGATCGTCTGTTAGCCCTTGATGGCATAAAAATGACGCTAAATATTCAATCAATCAATCAGTCAATACTTACAACACAATAAAATCTATTAAACACAATAGTCGACTATTTTGTTAAAAATAGTATTTTAACCGCATTATCATCAAAACTCGTTGTAAACTATAGTAACAAAGTTGTCTAGTGTAGGCGTTATTTTTAGTAATATTTAGAATCTTAATTACATGTTTATATGTCTGGTAGATTTAAGTACATGTTTTATATAAAAAATGAGCTGAGCACGATTAGCTCAGTCGTTAGCACGTCTGATTATAAATCCAGGGGTCGTGAGTTTGAATCCCCGCTCGGCCACAGTTTCGGTGAAGATTGATATACGACATTGCGTCTGATTTTTATTCGTTTTTCATCGCTGATTCAAGTCGGAACTTTATCAATTACTTGCAGAAATGGGTTGTGCTCGAGTACTGGTTAACCTTCTAGATCTTAGGAAACAGTGGTTACGTTAAATGATCGTCTGTTAGCCCTCGATGGCATAAAATGACGCTAAATATAAACTCAGTCAGTCATATAAAAATGAAAACATGCACACTTACCTATCAGTCGTTCAGTATCGGTAAATGCGACATAACTGGGCGTGGTCCTGTTACCCTGGTCATTAGCGATAATTTCAACTTTCCCGTGCTGGAATACACCCACACACGAGTATGTCGTACCCAGGTCAATACCTATGGCAACCATGTTTTTTCCCACTGATTGACTACGTCTATTTCCAAAGAAGATCAAATCTAAAATTACGAAATAACTTAAAGTTTATAAGAAATATTGTTATAATCTCCTTCGCGAAAATTATTCTCACTCGTGTATTACCAAACACTATTCAATTATTTTTCGAAAATTATTATAATGTATAACGAAAGTTAGCTGTAGTCAAGTGTTGGTTTTTGTTCTGAATTACGTTAAGACCGCACTTTACTCCGTTGATATTTCACTACCAGTGCATGTAACGGCTGTATGCAGCGACGAGTGCCTGCAGCAACAAATAAATAACATATCCACCCACAGCTACATTCATTACATCTTTCTACTTCATTCTAGAAAACTGGCCCGATACCAAACCTGTGAGTAAGGTGTTCGAGATACATCTGATATAAGCTCCCGTTATTGTAAAAGTTTATTGAAGTTGATGCAAACACATTTGCGACCTTGTAAATATATTTATATTTATAAATATTAATATGTTCTGTGTATTATAACCGCAGTAACCGTCGAACACATTTGTTTTTATGTGCTGGCGGATTCAGTGGAGAGGGCAACATAATTGGGATTCGTATTTATTATTGATCACGTGCAGCAGCACGATATAGACCGTGTCTTTGTAATTAAATCCACAAAATATCATAGGAGAATAAATTATGCAATTGCATTCTATTTGGATATTTTTAGACGATTTCTCTTTTTTTTCTGAAATGACTCGACAATTTCGAACAAACTTAAAATACATGCGAGATCATAATAACACGAGGCTCGCCTCGTTTTTTCTTGATCTCGCGTTGGGGACAGAGAGTACGGTGTTTAATTAGGGCCATCATTCTATCGCTCTGACATGCGACGCCACGACAATACGATTGCATGATGGGATGACACGACAGCACGGCAGCTCAATGGTGATGGAGCGAAGCTAAGATGGAAAAGACGTGATAAAACGATGGCAGTGGAGCGATACCGTGGCGTGGTCTTGATACCCACACCCCCACCCCACCCTCAGTACTTTTCGGCCTTGCAATGACATTTTTTGATCTAGCGGTAAATAAAACAACAACAAACATGTTTAAATGAATTTATAATTTTTAATCAAAGCAGAACATCATAGCGTAGTAGCCCACAAGAAGCGAATGTGTGGTATATACCCTAAGCACTAAATAACTTTTTATTTGACATAATGTTAGGTAAACAATTTATAGTCGCCATTCCGGACGTAAGTATGCATATTTTATTACTTGTTTAATTGTACAAAACTTTTTCCACTCAATAAAAGATCTATACAAAGATTTCTTGTCACATATGTTCTTGTGTTATCTTTAGTTCGGCTTTCGGTGCCTACAATAAACACATACATATACATAAAGTGTTCTTTAACGAAATAGGATCAATCACAATTTAAAAATTCAAGGCAGTTTAATTGAATAAATAATTAGTAAACTATGAAAAAAATAAAAAAATGAAGATAAACAAACGAGGCGCCTAACAAATGTTTTGGTCACAAGGTGAACATGTATGTAATTTTAGATGAGGAAATTGTCGATTTTTTAATGGGGTGTAACGCCATTTTCAACACATTTGAGGTTATATTTGGCAGAGCGAGTTTTATTGGTAGAGGAAAACTTTAGAATTAATCTTAGTATAACCACCGTCTTTCTACAAGTAACGTTCTCACATAAGGTTTTTGGAGCGAGTGGGATTCGAACATACGACCTTAGTGTTGAGGTAAGTGAACTTTAGACCACTCGGTCACGGAGAACCCTCCTACGGTAATAACATCACTGATTTACTTTGAATACACTTATAAAGTGTATATCACATATGCTAGAATTAAATGTCATATGACTATATACCATAATACATATAGCATATGTCGTATTTAAACACGGCACGCATGATATAAGTGTTAGTAAGTAACACATAACCCTTATGATAAAATTATTATATAAATAGACTAAACGTACATAACGTGCATGATAAAATAATATGTAATAATAATAATAATAATAATAATAATAATTATAATAATAATAAGATTAATATGATAATATCAATATGACTCCTACTACTACTTACTACTACTACCACTACTATTACTACTACTACTACTACTACTTCTACTTTTAGTACTACTACTACTAGTACTACTACTACTTCTACTACTACTACTACTACTACTACTACTACTTCTACAACTACTACTACTACTACTACTACTACTACTACTACTACTACTACTACTACTGCTACTACTTGCTACTGCTGCTACTGCTACTAATACTTCTAATATAATTAATAAAAAAAATGATATAATTAATGATAATGCTAATGGAAATGATATTAATAATAATAATAATAATAATAATAATAATAATAATAATAATGAAGATCATAATAATCATCATCATAAACATATATGTAAGTTATTTTAACGCAAAACACAATTATAGTATTAAATGCCGTATCATAACACATATAAAAGAGGCAAATGTTATCTTATTAGATAACGCAAAAAATAAATGTACGCGTCTTATCAACACAATAATGGTAAATATTTTAGTTCTAGTTTATTGGTATGTCGTATTAACATATTAATGGTAAATATCTTAGTTCTAGTGTACTGGTATGTCGTATTAACACAGTAATGGAACATATCATAGTTCTAGTGTACTGGTATGTCGTATTAACACAGTAATGGTAAATATCTTAGTTGTAGTATACCGGTATGTCGTATTGACACTGTAATGATAAATATTTTAGTTCTAGTTTACCAGTATGACGTATTAACACTGTCATGGTAAATATCTTAGTTCCAGTATACCAGTATGTCGTATTAACACAGTCATGGTAAATATCTTAGTTCCAGTATATCGGTATGTTGTATTAACACAGACATGGTAAATATATTAGTTCCAGTATACCGGTATGTCGTATAACACAGTCATGGTAAATATGTTAGTTCCAGTATACCGGTATGTCGTATTGACACAGTTATGGTAAATATATTAGTTCCAGTATACCGGTATGTCGTATTGACACAGTAATGGTAAATATCTTAGTTCCAGTATACCGGTATGTCGTATTAACACAGTCATGGTAAATATCTTAGTTCTAGTGTACTGGTATGTCGTATTAACACAGTTATGGAAAATATCATAGTTTTAGTTTACTAGTATGTCGTATTAACACAATAATGGTAAATATCTTAGTTCTAGTGTACTGGTATGTCGTATTAACACAGTAATGGAAAATATCTTAGTTCTAGTTTACTGGTATGTCGTATTACCACAGTCATGGTAAATATCTAAGTTCTAGTTTATTGGTATGTCGTATTAACACTGTCATGATAAATATCTTAGTTCTAGTTTACTGGTATGTCTTATTAACACAGTAATGGTAAATATCTTAGTTGTAGTATACCGATAGGTCGTATTAACACTGTCATGGTAAATATTTTAGTTCTAGTTTACCAGTATGTCGTATTAACACTGTCATGATAAATATCTTAGTTCCAGTATACTGGTATGTCGTATTAACACAGTCATGGTAAATATCTTAGTTCCAGTATACCGGTATGTCGTATTAACACAGACATGGTAAATATATTAGTTCAAGTATACTGGTATGTCGTTATTACACATTCATGGTAAATATCTTAGTTCCAGTATACCGGTATGTCGTATTAACACAGAAATGGTAAATATAATAATTCCAGTATGTCGGTATGTCGTATTAACACATTCATGGTAAATATATTAGTACCAGTATACCAGTATGTCGTATTAACACAGTTATGGTAAATATCTTAGTTCTAGTGTACTGGTATGTCGTATTAACACAGGTATGGAAAATATCTTATTTCTAGTTTACTAGTATGTCGTATTAACACAGTCATGGTAAATATCTTAGTGGTAGTTTATTGGTATGTCGTATTAACACTGTCATGGTAAATATCTTAGTTCTAGTTTACTGGTATGTCTTATTAACACAGTAATGGTAAATATCTTAGTTGTAGTATACTGGTATGTTGTATTAACACTGTCATGGTAAAAATTTTAGTTCTAGTTTACCAGTATGTCGTATTAACACTGTCATGGTAAATATATTAGTTCCAGTATTCCGGTATGTCGTATTAACACAGTCATGGTAAATATCTTAGTTCCAGTATACCGGTATGTCGTATTAACACAGACATGGTAAATATATTAGTTCAAGTATACCGATATGTCGTAATTACACAGTCATGGTAAATATCTTAGTTCCAGTATACCGGTATGTCATATTAACACAGACATGGTAAATATATTAGTTCAAGTATACCGATATATCGTAATTACACAGTCATGGTAAATATCTAAGTTCTAGTTTATTGGTAAGTCGTATTAACACTGTCATGGTAAATATCTTAGTTCTAGTTTACTGGTATGTCTTATTAACACAGTAATGGTAAATATCTTAGTTGTAGTATACCGGTATGTCGTATTAACACTGTCGTGGTAAATATTTTAGTTCTAGTTTACCAGTATGTCGTATTAACACTGTCATGGTAAATATCTTAGTTCCAGTATTCCGGTATGTCGTATTAACACAGTCATGGTAAATATCTTAGTTCAAGTATACCGGTATGTCGTATTAACACAGACATGGTAAATATATTAGTTCCAGTATACCGGTATGTCGTAATTACACAGTCATGGTAAATATCTTAGTTCCAGTATACCGGTATGTCGTATTAACACAGACATGGTAAATATTTTAGTTCCAGTATACCGGTATGTCGTATTAACACAGTCATGGTAAATATATTAGTACCAGTATACCGGTATGTCGTATTAACACAGTTATGGAAAATATATTAGGTATGTCGTATTGACACAGTCATGGTAAATATCTTAGTTCCAGTAGAACGATATGTCGTATTAACACAGTTATGGTAAATATCTAAGTTCTAGTTTACCGGTATGTCGTATTTGCAAATAAGATTAACAGTGTATGTCGTATGAACATTTTTTTATACCATACATTATAGAAGTCATATTTACAGATAGCAGGCATAATAATATTATATTAAACATTAACACATACCATATAGCATAGTAGTATGTTATGTTGTATTTACACATAGCACATACAATAATTATATATGTGCTATTATTACATATTTATATATATCACAGTAGTATTTGGTAGATTTATCCATAATCTATATGATAGCAGTTAACAAAACCTTTTGGGGAACTCCTCTTTACATACTATAATTTTGGTATATATCTAATAGTGTTTCAACAGCACTATACGATTACGAGCTTATTACGGTCGTTTTATGTTTACTACTTAATCTTATTTAAAAAGAAACGAGTACACGAACTATACGAATTTCAATTTGGACGAAAACTCAACGTTGGTTATATATGATACATTTGCTTCTTTAAAACTAACGCAGAGATTAGAAGAGCCATCATGTGATTGAAAAACTGGTATGCGTATTATGTGTAACGCTACATCAGTGTGTAGTCTTTAAATTCACGTTCTTCGTCTAGCGGGTAAGCACTACGTTTTGTCTTTATATTAGAGGCAATGGTAAACTTAAAGTTAGTTATTGAATTATATGTAAATATGCATATCTAAGGATAATCAAAATATATGTTCACTTTCGTTTTACGTATATATTATATTGAATCATTAGTCAACATTGTTTCATTAAGGTTTACCTAACTTGTAAGGGATCGTATTTAGTAGATGGATAGTCAACAAATGCAGTAAATGTGTACATATAGATCTACATAAAATATAATATATATATTACATAACGTCTGTTGTGTTGATATATACATACCAGAAGACCATTATACATGCACGGTGTAATTAGCAATACCAATGCATTAAATATAAAACTTTGTGGGTCACACACAATCTAGATAAAATATAAAGCTACTACACTATGTTTTGTGTATCGGAATTATCAATAGATGACTTGTGTACATAATGTTACAGTTAGGGACGGACCATTTTATTTCTAGGAGGGCTGGGATTTTCCTTTGAGCCAGAATTTTAAAAGTTAAACTCAGGCTAGATATTTTTTTCACAGAAACATTTCAAGCACGTTGCAAATTTTACAGCTTGAAGAATAACCCTTCATTCAAAATGGAACTTCCCTTTATGAGAATTCATATTATAGGTGCTTCAATAATAAAAACAATTAACAGAAGACATGAAATAAACTATTCAATTGATGTTAACTCTGATGTATAGAACATCATTCTGCCTGTATCCAGGTTGTGGATGTGGATTTATTTGTTTATTCGGGCCACAGCCTGAATTGTGGTACTCCCGTATTCCATAACCATTAATGCTGATGATGCAACTGAAGTGACCCCCATTGCCGTAGGTTGTTGCCAGTTTGGAGTACCTGAAAAGAAATTGTGTTCAATATAAAGATTAGTTTAAATGTAAACAAGCAGACTAAAATGGAGGAGGACATTATATAATTATGATACCATATTCATTTTGATATTAAGAGCACTATGCATTGTTGAAACATGTCCAACAACAAAAAGAATAGCAAGGAAAATACCATATTCACTACAAATTCTACATGTATACCATAAACCATACATTCTATCTGCACTTTCGCTATTAAAGTGCATGAAGTTTCAAAGTTTTGAATAAGTTTTTTACACAATCACGTTATTAATAGAAAATACACACACAAACACACACACACTTACACACATACAAGAAAGTATTTTTACTTTACCTTTGAGTCAGATATCTTCTGAAATGATCTTGGTCGTGTTCTTGATACTTTCAACTTTGTGCTGTTGGACACTTCTTTCTCCGGCTTTTTTATAGAGCTGGTTTGAATAGATTTGTGTCGGGGGCATATACTTTTCCTTCTTCACGTCTCACACACCAATTAATTTTGTACTGTTCTACATATAGAGACATGCACTTCTGGAACACTGGATACATTACCAATGGTTCTAAAAGTGCCTTATTCCCATAGATAGTCCTCTGTTGGTCCAAATATGCAGAAAAAAACATGGGGTTGACCAGGTTACTTTTTCACAATTTCGATGGTTTGATGGCACCCCTTCATTTTTGACAATTCTGCCCATTTGTTGCAGTGTATCACTACGCATCTTAATTTGTTATAGCATCATCAAACAGTTCCCAGGGTCACCCAAACTTTGCAGAAATCATGAAAATGTTCCAATGTTCCCATATGCACAAAGAAATATGACATTTTATGCATTTTTAAAAAAAAAAAATTACCCAACCGCTTTACACAGCTCTAATTTCTTGGGCGTAATAATCTTGCTACCTTCATGCAAGGGAGGTAATTGTTCAGTGAGACCTTGAAGAGTAGAAATTGTCATGACATGTAACTGAAATTTTTGTCGAACAAACCTTTACCATTTCTAAATATAAAAGTACGCCTTTTGAATTCATCGCGCAACTGTTTTCGAATTCATGCACCAAAATAAGATGGCGGTCACACATGCATAAATCAGTTTCGGACGACTCGAAAACAGGAAAAAACTGCCAAAATTTTTAAGCCATTGTACCTTAATAAAAATAATTCTAGAAAAAGAAATACTTTGAAAATGTCCTTGTATTGCCTCCTATAGTGTATCTATCTGACTGCATATTCATTTTATTGTATATGCAACATTACATAAGTGTCAAAATACATGACCATATATGGATAAATAGTTGTTTTTGCTTCAAATAATGCTCTGTTTTGTTGCAAAACTATATATTTGACTTTTTTTATATCTATAACAAACAAATATTAATGTTTGAAGGTGCCCAGCAATAATTTGCATGTCACTGACACTAACCATGCCCCCTTTTTCAATACATGAATGAATAACATACTTTTGTACATGCATTAGATTCATTATCAACTATGAATATATCCCTTACCAATTGAGGTATCTATTAGGCATATATTAAATTCCAATACTATTTTGTTTATTTTATCAATAAAAATTGCAAATGAAAGTAAAGTGTTCATGAAAATCACTTTAAAGCAAGAAAATGAAACGATGAATGAAAATGAGACAAAATATGGATACAGCATATTTGGCTGGACCGATAAGCTCATTGCAAAAAGTTGGTTTGCTAAAGCGCATCTCTTTACGACAAATTAGTTTGAAATAAATATATCAAAGAATATCGCGATAAGAAATATTTGTCGGGAGATGACTTGTTACTTTACAGATTTTCCAAAAATGGGCAGTTAAAATAGAGTTGTTGCAATAATTATATGAAAATTAGAAATTGTCATATTGGAGAATGCTATACTGTTGAATGTGGAGAAAAATATTGTACACATTCAATAACAGACATTGAAAAAACATCATCTTCAATGAAAAAAATCTATATTTTATAGCAAGCATCATGTATTTTTATTTGACAAAAAAGTAAGAAGAACAACCGAAAGAAATCAGATGATGGTACAGAAGTTTCAAGCACAGGTTAACTAAACGCTGAGAAATTATTACGCGAATCTGTTTCGCGTCATTTCAAAGATGTCGCATTTTACAATTTACCTTAATGTCCAAGAGTAGGTAAATACTGTGTATGAGCCAGACCCAGCTGCATAAATATCAACAATGAGGAGAAAAAAATGACAGTAAAACAAAAATGGCAGTCATACGCCATACCATTAAAATGAAACGCGACAGTTTGGCGGTCGGTATATCGAAAACTGGATACAGAGCTGTTGATAACAAATATCAATGACAAAATAATGAAACAGGAAATTTCTCCATAATTCATGATCAATATAATATTAATTGATAAACAGCGACATAAAAACAATATTGCTCATACGTGACCAACCGTATTGTCAAAAAGCATGCGCTAAAGAGTGGAAACAGCATCGCGACAAATGTTACCATTTTTATGTGGGTGGGGTATGAATTATACATAAATAATGAGTTTCTAACACAAAAAAATGGTTTAACTTACATGAATCATGAAATCTGGATGCAGTGAATGCTCTAGACATGCTTTTGTTGTGATATATTAGCATCACTGTCTCTCTGTGTGACTTTCAAGTGTTTTTAAGTGCAAACTTCTCTTCATTTTAGCCAGGATTTTGAGACAGATGGCTAAAATCAAGTCTTATCACATGATGCAGCAAAGCATATTTGCATACATGATCATTTCTTTTTCAGTTAAATAGATGATTTCACTTTGTGTTCCTTCCATTGAATTGAATAAATCCTGATTCCAACATTTCCATGACAAATTTTCAGCTGCTCAGTCTCATTGCCCTATTTGCTTTACTGTTTTAGCTTCAAGTTTGGTTTTGCCTGTGTGACACTTCTCTATTTCACTCAAAGTCATCCATTTTTCACAAAAAATACATTTATTTTTCCATTTAGAGGTTTCAAATACAGTATTTCCCATAGAAAGTGACATATTTTCAAAAAGAAAGTAAATCTGAATCACAAAGATGCAGTTTCCTCCCAGCGTCTACCGAAAATGATCTGATTCTTGAACGTCTCACACACCAATTAATTTTGTACTGTTCTACATATAGAGACATGCACTTCTGGAACACTGGATACATTACCAATGGTTCTAAAAGTGCCTTATTCCCATAGATAGTCCTCTGTTGGTCCAAATATGCAGAAAAAACATGGGGTAGACCAGGTTGCTTTTTCACAATTTCGATGGTTTGATGGCACCCCTTCATTTTTGACAATTCTGCCCATTTGTTGCAGTGTATCACTACGCATCTTTAAACTGTTATAGCATCATCAAACAGTTCCCAGGGTCACCCAAACTTTGCAGAAATCATGAAAATGTTCCAATGTTCCCATATGCACAAAGAAATATGTCATTTTATGCATTTTTTAAAAAAAAATTACCCAACCGCTTTACACAGCTCTAATTTCTTGGGCGTAATAATCTTGCTACCGTCATGCAAGGGAGGTAATTGTTCAGTGAGACCTTCATGTACGCGCAGCATTTTTTTTTCAAGAATATGGGTGAAGGCTGGATTTTTTTTTATCATTTCTGCAGCTAGTTTATTTTTCTCACTTCAAAGCCCAGCTGGGATATTTTTTTCTTGCAAACTGAGGGCTCGATTATTTTTTTCAAAAAAAATATCCCAGCCCCCCGAAATAAAATGGTCCGTCCCTTAGTATGTGTAATCTAAACTGAATTGTACAATTTGATTTGTGTAGTTCTTGGTCTTCTATAATACTTTTAGCAACCATGGAATCCACATGGGAAGACAAAGTGTACGTAGCATCTATTGACTTTGGCACGACCCACTCTGGATTCGCCCTGTCGATTCTGTCAGACTATGAAAAAGACAAGACAAGCATCATCACACATATGTGGAAGTCTGGTGACCATCCCAGGTATATCCAATATAATTGTTTAGTACACATAAACTGCGACTAAGTATAAATATGTTTGAAACAATAATGCAGAGGCCATCGGCTTTTTTAATTTGTTTAAACAAATTGAATAGGGTATCTAATATTAGTATATTAAAGGTATCAAATACAATAATGCATAGATATATTTAACAAGTTGTGCAGAAAGAATAAGACAGAACAGGGTGTAAATATACTTCCATATCGCTTATTAAATATCTACTGTTAACTATTTCTTCCTAGTCTTTTGTTAGTTATGACAGTATAGGTCATATATTTAAATTATATAAAGACTTTTGGTAGTTATGACAATATAGGTCATATATTTAAATTATATAAAGACTTTTGGTAGTTATGACAATATAGGTCATATATTTAAATTATATATAGACTTTTGTTAGTTATGACAATATAGGTCATATATTTAAATTATATAAAGACTTTTGGTAGTTATGACAATATAGGTCATATATTTAAATTATATATAGATTTTTGTTAGTTATGACAATATAGGTCATATATTTAAATTATATAAAGACTTTTGGTAGTTATGACAATATAGGTCATATATTTAAATATTTAAATTATATAAAGACTTTTGGTAGTTATGACAATACAAGTCATATATTTAAATTATATAAAGACTTGTGGTAGTTATGACAATATAGGTCATATATTTAAATTATATAAAGACTTTTGGTAGTTATGACAATATAGGTCATATATTTAAATTATATATAGACTTTTGTTAGTTATGACAATATAGGTCATATATTTAAATTATATAAAGACTTTTGGTAGTTATGACAATATAGGTCATATATTTAAATATTTAAATTATATAAAGACTTTTGGTAGTTATGACAATACAAGTCATATATTTAAATTATATAAAGACTTGTGGTAGTTATGACAATATAGGTCATATATTTAAATTATATAAAGACTTTTGGTAGTTATGACAATATAGGTCATATATTTAAATTATATAAAGACTTTTGTTAATTATGACAATATAGGTCATATTTTTAAATTATATAAAGACTTTTGGTAGTTATGACAATATAAGTCATATATTTAAATTATATAAAGATTTGTGGTAGTTATGACACTATAGGTCATATATTTAAATTATATAAAGACTTGTGGTAGTTATGACAATATAAGTCATATATTTAAATTATATAAAGACTTGTGGTAGTTATGACACTATAGGTCATATATTTAAATTATATAAAGACTTGTGGTAGTTATGACACTATAGGTCATTTATTTAAATTATATAAAGACTTTTGTTAGTTATGACAATATAGGTCATATTTTTAAATTATATAAAGACTTTTGGTAGTTATGACAATATAAGTCATATATTTAAATTATATAAAGACTTGTGGTAGTTATGACACTATAGGTCATTTATTTAAATTATATAAAGACTTTTGGTAGTTATGACAATATAGGTCATATATTTAAATTATTTAAGACCTTTGGTAGCCATGGCAATATGGGTCATATATTTAAACTATATAAAGACGTTTGGTAGTAATGACAATATGGGTCATATATCTAAATTATATAGATATGAGATAGGGAAGGAGACAGACCATATCACTTCAGTTGTCACACGATGACTGATGTATAAAACCATCTTACTTGTTAATTTGTAATCCATCCTGTGACTTTAATATATTAATGATAACATTAAATACGTTAAACGAAATTCTATTAGCATATACTTATCTTGAATCAATCAAATGTATCCTTTCTTATTTTCTCAATTAAACTCAGGTATATAATTAAACATGGATGTCAAACACCAGTTAAAAACCAATATTAATTATGTAACAATACATGCATATAACTATGAAAAATTAAATTGACATGTTAAATGACAGAATCAAATCATGTTCTCTAGTACTTGAATATTTAACGTGGAACGTATAACACCATATTGCATAAAAATAAGTGACATTTCAACGTTAACATCACACTGTTGCTTATTAACACTACATCATAAATGATTGGTTAGTTTAACATATTAAATGAACTTGACAACTCTATGGCTATAGTTTGTGGTTATATTCTTGCGTTTCATTATCGTTCTAAATACTGTTTCATTTGTTAATTTATCAGTAGTCAACTAAAAAAAAAACACATAAATAAACAGTTCTGGGCTAGAGCTCATTGCTGTGATGTAAACTCTTATAATGTTATGGCAACCTGCTATAACAGGTTGTATTATAAAATTAAAATAATAGCATATTATATTTGTAAAATGATTTATATATTGCTTTTAATGCGGCATTTTACGACCGTTAGTCATTCATAGTAGAACACAACGGATATGTAGTATTGATATTTAATAAAGCAAGACAAAAAAATACAACAAATATAATTTATATAAACAATGTTGACATGGAAACCAAGCAAATTCACTGTAGATTTTAGTAATATAGTATTAGGATGTAAATTTTCAATTATCAATTAATCATATTATCCAATAATCTGTTGATGAAAATAAAAATTAATCATATTATCAATTAATCTACCAAAATGACAACAGTTTATGGATGCAGACTTTGCAGTGCATAAGAGGATGAATATCATTATGTATTAAGATGTTCAATGTATAAAGCATTACATATCTATGTATATCCAATTATTATTGAAATTCATTCAATAATTTCAAATTGAAATACTAGAACTCTGTGTATCTAAATTGTTTACATTTTTTAAATTTTTTAAGAAAAGAAACAGAGATATATCATACCAATCAGACTTCCTTCTCAAATGTATACTTATATATACTCAATTGCAAAAGAAAGTGTGCACTGTGACTTTCCCCAAAAATGTCCATGTTGGAAAAAATAAATTGTATCATGTCTGGTACCAAAATTGAAGCATTTTATTGGTTTACGAGGATGCGTTTGTTTTCCAAATTGACAATGTTGATGTCATGAATTTGCTACCCAATCAACACAGGGATCGAAATGAAAAGTTGCAAATCAGCGGCTATTTTTTTGCCAGTAAAGAACTTGAATTTTAAGACATTTCTTTCAAAGAAATCCCGTTTATTCTGCATCAAAATCGTGTATGACCACCTTTTGCATTGATACAAGCACAATGAGACGTGCATTAGATGGCTGGTGCATGTCGCTGTGAAAATAGAACAGCATCCGGTTGTAGAATCTTGTCAATGTACCCCTGGTCATTCAGATTACCATGTGCGACTATCAGATTGGTTTATCGACCACCCATAATTCCACCCGATACCATTATGCTGCCCGACCAATCCTGTCCTTTTCCATAATGCAACAATGGCAAATCGTTCATTCTTACGACGAAATACTCTAAGTCTGAATCGGGACTCATCCGAGAACAAGACTCGGGGTCCCATGCCACACGCCCCCAAACGTAAATGATGCAAACGAGCATTGCGATGGCGTCGAAGCAAGGCTGGCCAACATAGGGTCTCCGGGCTCGAACGGAGTGCAAGGAATTTCGAAGTATCCTCAAATTGTGTTTGCTTATACCGTATGTCCTCGCAGACGCTGTTGCGGTTTTTAAGCGGCGTAAAATATGCGTCAGTACGGTATAACGGTCCGTTCTAGCGGTGGTTACACGAGATCTACCTGAACGTGGACGGTCAGCAGTTCCCCCCCGGTTGCATTAAATCGTTGACGAAGACGATGTCAATGTATTACTATGGCAATTAAATGCCCTACTTACGTCTGCGATACTGGTACAACCAGCAAGCATTACTGTTGCCTGAACACGTTGTTTTCGCTGAGCCTATGCATTTTTTTACAGCTATGAAGTGAATGTTGTTATGATTTTACTGTCATAAAAGGTATAGAGAATGTGATTAAACAGGTTTTAGCCGACATGTACTTCTCTCCATGAGTTACACGTGCACAAAGAATGTAAACACTGTATTCACTATAAAAATGCCATTGGTAAAATATTCAAAGCAATTTTTATGCTTCACTGAACGCAAATTTTGTATTCAAATGTTCACAAAGACTTTGACTTGATATCACTTTAAGTTAAAAAATTATAAGAAAACAAAAGTGCAAACTTTTTTTTGCAACTGAGTATATATATATATATATATATATATTTACTGATGCAATCGTGTTATTGTTAGGCTGTGTTTACCTAATGTCTGACAATTTTGAAATATTCATGAACACACAAGTCCACGTTGGGTTTTGTATATTAGTTACACATTGGTCATATGCTCTTATTTGCCGTTATGTATTATACATGTGTTGTATGTGTTGTTTTGAACTGAAGGAGTTGTTTTGTTGCAGCACAACCAAGACACCAACGTGTGTTCTGCTAGAACCGAACCAGACGTTCGATTCTTTTGGGTATGACGCTGAAAAGAAGTATGCATCTCTTGTAGAGAAAGAGAAACACAAAACCTGGTATTACTTCCGGCGTTTTAAGATGAAACTGTTTGACAGTAAGGTAAGTTGTAGTGTTTTGATATATATATTCAATCTTACTAATATCGATAATTTAAATTGTCATTATGGTACGTTTTAAGATAGCTCCGTTTCTTTTCTATGAGAAATTCTTCACGTAGTAACCATATTTATGTTGCTATAGCGACAGTGTCATTTTAATGCTTCGTCTCCTTTTAAAATTCCCGTTTTTTTTGTATATTTAGATTTAACGTTGTTTCCATATTTGGCATTTTATGACTGTATCGACATGCGTAGTGCTAAAGATATGCTAACATTAAGCATTCGTCGACACAGTCTCTATATTAATAACTGTACAACGGATGAGTCAATAAAAGGCAGCAGATATGATGTTATTCAGAAATACATAAATATATCAACGTAACACAAGGAACAGACGAACATGATATTAAATGCATATCTAATATATTGAGTGTAAGGATATGTTTACCTTTAACCCTTTACTTCATATAGACGCCTTTGGACACCTCTAATATAGACGCCTTTTGGCACCTACTATAGAAGGCCTTTGAATTATTGGGTGAATTATGTTTATATTAACTGACAGAGTGGAAAACAGTGCAGGAAGTGTACTGTTTTCAAAGGCCTTCTGTGATTGGTGCGGGAAAACGCGTTTCTATGAAGTAAAGGGTTAAAACAATAAAACCACCCGCTTCGGAAAACTGCCATTGTGTTAATGCTTCCTAGCGAGGCACAGTGTTAATATAAAAGATATTCTTCAAAAAGACCTACCCTTAATGAGGTATGATGTAATTTTATTCAAAACAAAAATTGTTAAATCAGATGAAAGAAACCAGTTAATTGGTTTGTTACTGACCCCCTTCAAAAATATGTCGGGTCGGTTGGATAAATAAGGTAATTCTGCTCACACCCCGCCCCCTGTTTAACCAGTTGTCCCCAACATATTTACAAAATGCCCACCATCAATTCTTAAATAAATTAAAGTTTATATGCTTTGTTTAAAACATGTAACTTGATAATGAGAACTAATGAACACATCGCCTTTCAAATACCTGATACCTAAATAGATATAAAACGATGGTCCTAATACATGTCTATTTTTATGAAATGTTAAGATGTAATGACCGTACAAATAAACAGCAATTAAAAGTAGAGTAATTATATAATAAATGCAAATTAGTTATAGTTGTAAGTTGTAAAAACTTTATGACGGGATGTACATCAATAAGTAGCGACACAGTATTTTATTTTTGTGCATTTAATCCAGAATTACAATTATATTGTAATATTGGTTATAGAGAGTCAGTGACTTGTTTTACGTTCTATTGCAGGCTGATCATCCACTGTCTTTGCATTCCTGCATCAAGGATGCAGAAGGTCGAGAATTTTCAGCTCTGAAAGTATTTTCCTACTCCATTGAGTATTTAAAGAACAAAATAATAGAGATAATTAAAGAAAGAATTCCTTCCTTTCTGGATGATGAACTTTATTTTGTTTTGACTACCCCTGCAATTTGGAGTGAAAGGTCGAAACAGTTCATGAGAAAGGCGGCGGAAAAGGTAGATGTAAAAGATAATGCTATGTTGCATATATAAAATGCTTGAATTTCCATTTATATATATTGTATGCAGTAATATATAAATATCACATTCCTGTTAGAGCGCTATTGAAAATTGCTAATTTGAGAAAAATGATATTGACCGAGGTAATGTCGAGGTCGATATTATTTTTCGAAGGTTGACAATTATAATAGCTCCCTCAGAGGAATGTGATATTTATTTATACTGAAAAGAGTAACTTACACAGTCTTACGTGACCTTGTGGTTAAGACAGCCGCATCAGAAGCGGGAGGTCGAAGATTCGAATCCCTGTGGAAGCACTTGTTGTTTTTTTTTCTGACGCGACCGGTTGCTCACTCAACAGCTAGTTAATTCGAAGGGTACCGAACGTCTAACAGCCTGACACCTGGCAAAGAAATCTTTCGGGAAGTAACTGTGTACAACATAAATGTGTCTCATAAGTCCATTGTGAATGACACTTTCAATAGGGGTGACACTATAATATTAAAATAACACTGTAGTTTTACTTTGTTGTAAGCACGGATGTGTATTTCCCAAGAAAACGAAGCAATATTTTATTATTCAATGTTTGTCAACTATTCTCATTTGACAGATAAAGTGACATTGGCATTGTCAAAACAATACTAAAACACATAAAAACGTTTTGTGAAACGAATTTTCCTTTGTTTTTAATATGAACCGTACACTTGTTATTATTTTAAAGGTCAATATTTAACACAGAGACTTAACCTAAGGTATAATAATACATGTTATAATATGTAACCAAATGTAATAAATTATATTAATTTGTAATATTGTTTCATCCTACTGCTATATGGAGAGCAGTTATTGTATATGTCATTTAAAAAAATGTTTATAATGGTTTATGAAAGAGCTATTAACAATTGATTTTTGTTCACTTGATGACTACTCAAAATAATATACCTAAATGTCATAACAATTGTATAGAAATGTCAGTATGTAACATAAAAGTTTATAGATTTAGTTTATATGAATAATTTCGATATATGGCGTAATAGCAAATACGTACATTGTCCAGGGAAATCATCAGATGTTTCAAAACTGCAATCATCACTCTTAAGTGACAACTTTTTTTCTAAACCAGCAGCATCCAGGTTAAATATTATGGCTGCATATAGGACTTTCTATTTAATTGTATCTGCTTCCATTATTAACTGAATATAAACGTGTTTGCTACCTTCTCGCAATGTCATCTTATCATTTATTTATAAATTTCCATGCTTTCCAAACATCTAAAATGTAAATACATGTATCAGTCATCATTTATTTGCGTTGGCAATACATCATTTTGATATCTGCAAACTTTTATTTAAGGCGAACATACCCTCTAACCATTTGCGAATAGCACTGGAGCCTGAATGTGCGGCAGTTTATGTAAAAACAAAGGAATTGCCGCTGTTAGTTGGCACAGCTAGTGGTAACAAAACTCTACAACCGGGTTCCTGTTACATGGTGATCGACTTAGGCGGTAATAACAATCTTGTGTCTAATTCAACATATAAAGAAATATGTATTTTCATACAGAAAATCACACTTAGCCTAATCAATTATATTAAAATTTAAAACTTGTTCTCTCCGCTCTTTACATTTGTCTGATGATTATTTTTTTAATGTCTACTACTTACGAAAAGCTTATTAATAAATGCTACAATATACCTGCAAACATAAGGCAGCTTCAAATGCCGTTAGCAAGAAAATACAAGATCTACTGCAATGTGATTGGGTTAGTCCTCTTTTTTCCCCTTGTGAACATTTTGTTTAAACACATTTTATTTCCAGTATTTACAGACAAACAAGTACACTATTTACAATATAAAGGATAAGAATGAAAGAGTACAATTTTTATATAGTTCAAATAAGCATAATATGTACAGCGTAACATAGCGGTACAATTAGAGATACGATACCAGAAAACTTTATTGTATCTGAAAACAAATATGTATATAAAAGAAAATAAGATTAAATCAAATTAAGATAGAGAGAAACTAGCAATATGGATAATATTTACTTTTTACTGTTTGAATTTTTTAAAAAGGAAAGTTAAAATAAAGATGTGTGGGGGACTACCTACGCGGGGATCGGCGATAGACAGGGTGCAAGGTGTATATGAATGTTTCTGCTTTAAGACGTATGGGAAAATATTTGGAACTTTTACTTAGATACGATCGCTAGCCGTAGATTTTTGAAAAGCTTAAAAAATATTGATATTTGTTTCATTGGAAAGTAAAGCGTTTTCGTGTAAAGTTTATATTTAAAGATACTGTGCATTGGGGAGATACTATTGCGTCTGTTTGTGAGTAGAGGCCAAATATAAATGAGGCGGCACAAAGTATCGGTTTAAAAGAGACTGAACGAAGTAACTAAATCGTTGCTTTGTGTTGAATAAGGTTCCATTCACGAATGGCATATGGGAGAAAAGAGTTAAAGTACTGATTTGTACGAGTCATTGAATGCATAAAGTCATTGGACTTTTTCAAGCTGTAGGTTGATGCAGTGTTGACTATTGACAACAGAAGGTAGATAAAAAGGTGTTAGTCTGTTAACCATTTTATACTAGAGAATTGAATGTTTCAATCTGCGAGTTCCAAAATACTCCTAGACTACCACATTGTAGAGGTCAAGAAGCGAAATTAGCTTTGTTGTTCCAGTTACTTAACGGGCAGCTTCATTTTGGATTTTATCCAGTTCAAGTTTTTTATAGTTTGTGCAGTTGTCGCATATAACAATAGCGTACTCCAGTAAGGGTCTTATAAATGAAATGTAAATAACTTCTAGAGATTAACTTGTAAGGTGGTGTTTAAGAACTTCTCATAATGTTGATTCGAGTCCAAGTTTTTGCTTTAACATAATATTCCGTAGTCTATCACAGTACCCGTTATACCCTTATATAAAATATTGACTTCCTTGCCTGGTCCATAATATATAGCATTATACCGCACCTGCCACACTGTAATGTCATTTAAACTTTCCTATGGCAAATGACCAAACAACACGCTCGTATGCTACTGCTACTAATTTCTCCCAATGTTGTCCTATTTCTTTCGTATTTAGTATTTATCATTATTATCAAGGCTTTCTTGTCATACAAAGATGTGTATTCTGGTCATTGTCTAGTACTTATATGTATGTAAAAAGTGTAACAAATTACTGGTGCAAAACTGCTTTCACTGTTAAAAGCTTGATATATTTACATAAAATAGCTTTAAAATGTAAGGTTTGATAACTTTATTGCAGGGTCATTTTGTTTAGGGGTGGGGTTGGTTGTCGTGGTGACCATCGTTTATTAATCTTTAAATATTCTTATACCATTTGCAGGCGGAACACTAGATATCACAGCATATAAAGTGAACGACAAAGACAGATTTGAAGAGATCATGACTCCAGACGGAGGACCTTGGGGAGGTGATAATATCAATATGTCGTTTGAGGCATTTCTACTCACTATAGTCGGTGGTAATGCTTACGCAAACTTTCAAACATCAGAGAGAGAGGATTTTCTTGATTTACAACGTCAGTTTGAATTGAAAAAGTGTAAATTTCAAGACCAAGCCGATGACGTCATAACTGTACGAATTCCTGAGTCACTACGAGTTTTGCATAAGGAGGTCAACTGTGAAAACCTATCGCAATCTATTCGGCAGACAAAATATTCTGACAGTATTAGGATCCATTCTGAGAAAATGCGAATAGATAACGGTACATTCAAAAGTTTTTTCGACGGAACAGTAGACACCATTTTGTTGAAAATTAAAGAAATATTGGACAATATACACGAAAAAATTGACACACTTATATGCGTTGGTGGATTCTCCGACTGCGAGCTTATCAAACACGTGATAAAAAACAAATTCACAGACAAGACAGTTATCATACCAAACGAAGCTGTGTCGTCAATCATGAAAGGGGCCATCATTTATGCACGTGACACATCTATTATTGAGACTCGGCGATGTCGTTACACGTACGGACTAGACTGGAATGAAGACTTTGATTCAACAGTACACCCATCCAATAAAAAAGAAAGGACAGACGATGGCGATATGTGCAAAGATGTTTTTCTGAAGTTGATAAGCAGAAATGACGGTGTATCGGTTAACACACCAGCAAAAGAAATAGAAGCTTTTAAAAAATGGCGACACCAAAACGTGATAGACTTTCCCTTTTACAGATCAGAGTACACGAATTCCCCTAAATTCATCGATGATTTAGGATGCCAGCACGTTGGAACACTGAGCGTCAACGTACCAGACCTACATATTAACCATTGTGTGAAGCTGAAGGTATATTTCGGTGCTACAGAGCTACGAGCGGAAGCAGTTGATGAGAGTGGCAGAAAATATAAAGCGACGTTCAACCTGTTTGAATCACAAATGTAATTGCAGTACCTGGAATAGAATCAAACTCAAATAACGTGTTGTGTCGAATCGTCATGTGTTGTTGATTATATGTCTCTGATATACATCGTTAGTTGCACTAGTTTCTGTAACAACTACGTTTGGTGTGGAGCCCGTGGTCCAGTGTTAGAATATCGGCCCCATGATCAGAGGGTCGTGGTTTCGATCCACCACTACAGCTATATGTGATGTCCTTGAGCAAGACACTTTTTTCCGGATATGGTTAGTACTGGTTAGTACTGGTTCTACCCAAGAAGACTTCAAGCGTGATTTGTTGCAATAACTTGTTTCACAATCAAAGTAAAATAGATAAGTTTAAACTAACCACGTTTATCATACATCAAAAAAATGTTAATGAATTTCGGATATAAACGTTATTATATTTTACTACAAGTGTTATAAATTTTAGTTCTTAGAAAGACTTAACGGTGAAACTTAATACTAAATATAAAAGAATAATGTTTGCGATGCGAGTATCAAATTGAGAATACTAAACTTGTTATATTTAGATGAGGTTCTTTTGTGATGTCTTCAATTTGTATGTGAAAATTTTGGAATTGTCATTGATAGACTAGAACTGTTTTATTAAACATCGCCACCTTTTTATTTCAATCTTTATAATGTGTCAGTCAGGTACTTCTTTGTTATTTTCATACTTGATAATAATAATAATAATCAGAGCTAAGTATTTCCTTCTTTAACTTTCGACATCTGTCATGTTTTATTCTTACTTAACACATCGATAGAGAATATTACAATACTTAATGGCGTTGATATAAGCCTGAAAAGTTACAAAAACTATAACCATGTCCTGTATACGGAGATTTATTAATCAAGTCCGTAGCGATACATATTTTGATAAATATAGTGTTGATATAGATTTTTAAATGGAACTTGCTTTCTCTTGTAAATGAACAATTTGTAAACTGTGAATATTGAAAAAGATAAGATAAAAGGCATCAATGTATGTATGTATGTTATTATGTATATGTGGTGAACGAAGTTATACAATTATATTGACCAAACGGCGGTCATAGATACATATATTGTTTACACACATATATTTGGATATAATCATTTGTGAATAACCAAAACATAAATGTACAGACCAGACTACGGCGAGCACATCTTGCTACAATGCAAACCATAGACACAATATCAAGGCCTCTGCCAAACCAATAAATTAAGTTTCGACCAGGACTTATCATACTATTGATTTACATGCAACACATTTGGACTGGACGGACAATTTACATACATGAATTGATAGCTTTATATGAGTAGGATCCAGTTAAGGATTCAGGACTACTTACATGCTATATAAAGGACATATTTATAAACCCGTTGGATCCGTCTACATTATTATAATTGTCATACCTAGTTACTCAAAACAATTATATTTTAATTAATTAGCAGATTGTGTGTATACGTGTTGACTTTTCAAAAAGTTCGCAAATAAAATCACAACAATCATAATATGTATCAATTAGGAGTTTGAGTTTGCACGTTATGTGGTTTTAAACTTTATTAATTAAAAGCGATTGTTTGAATCGGCAATGTTGATTTAGATAAAAAAAAGTATATGTACTGAATATTTGATTATTTGTTACTTTTCAATGATATATTTGACTACGTATAATTGAAGCCCGAGTTTGTTCAACAGTCCATAACTGGTTTTCACCTTTCCTCAATTGTCAGTCTTCTTGCTGTATATTTGATTATCACACCTGGTTTATTGGCATGTCACAAACACTATACTAAATTAAGGTTGACGAAACCACTACCTGTTTTCCACACAAAATTAAGTTAGACAAACTGGTAGGTTGACAATACCACCGTCACCCGTGGGCCACACCGTGTGAAATTGAAGCTGCGTCCAACCTTTTCGACTTAACTTTCAATGTTTGGTTGAGAGGAAATGATAGGCGTCAGACCAAAACTCGCAGTTTGTGGAGCGAACAAAAACTTCCACCATTTGTTTTAATATCTGTGATTGTTATGGTGTGTGATGCAAAAGTCACTAACCTAACATTTTACAGACATAAACATATGCCATATGTTTTAATATATGTATTTGTCAGTGTGTATCGCGATAGTTGCTAACCTAACATTTACGGACATAAACATCACGGAATTATATAGAGAATTAAAGGCAACTGATTAAGATTGTGTGAACTCTCACATAAAATCTTGCAATATCCTTTTTTCAATTATCTTCCATTCATCTCAGGAAAACATATCAAAAGTATTACACTGCATAATGAAATTCTCATCAAAA
This sequence comes from Panopea generosa, assembly GCA_029582155.1. NCBI lineage: Eukaryota > Metazoa > Mollusca > Bivalvia > Adapedonta > Hiatellidae > Panopea > Panopea generosa. Next base: position 66,896,982 of record CM055896.1, on the reverse strand, counting down.
CAATACCATTCATAGAAATTTGTGTTTAAAAACTGTTGAAGTAATTTTGATTACAAAATGTGTATACTGCAGCTAAAATAACGACAAATCACTAGAAATTTTCCTTCATTCCCGAAAATCTTTAATTCGGGATCATAATTTTTGTGTGATCAAACTATGTTTAATCATCTAAAATTATCTACAATTTACAGTTTATGTACAATAAATCATTGTTATGAACATTTAGTCAGAAAGAAGCTTTCATAACATTTACAGAGTCTGACATCCCGTATTGGCGATAACCCGAGTGTAAGTCGTGTTAGGTTTCAGGGGGATAGTGCAGGATACAGATTGAAACCCATTGTATGTTTCTTCTGTTCTTTAGCATGCTAAGTGTATCTGCCGCAAAACCTCGGTACTTAAAATTTTGTACTCTACCGACTGAGCTAATGGGGCTGACCAGCTTACGCTGCTATCGATACAGCTATGTATATGGGCATGTCCCATTGAATACCGTCTGTAGATAATAGTGACTAGTGATTAACTGGTCAGTGCTAATCAATCCCCATGTGTATGTGCACCAATTAAAGTTATTTAAGACACTAAAATTTTGTAAAGGGTGACTTGTACAATTTACTACTTGTCCAGTGATTTATACAATTTTCTGCTTGTCCAGCGACTTATATAATTTTCTACTTGTCCGGGACGTTCGGCTATGGGATTGTACAGCACTGTCATGGGTTGGTATTTTAACAACATTACTACACGTGGTACTAAATACAGTATATCTATGTTAAGTTTTGTCTAGTATCACTGTTAGAATGGTTTCATAATCGCCTGCCTTGTATAATTCCCATGAGCAGGGCGTTATCACTACCCAGAATTCATTTAGGTAGGGGCATTAATGCTACCAAGAATACTAATTTTGATAAAAGCCCCCGGCAAGAGTTAATGTCATAGGGAAAAAAGGTTGTATGTGAAAATAAATTAGAACTTGACAATGGGTGAAAAGTGGCTTGTAGTGACAATGCAACACTTTACTTTTTGTGCAATAATATACATGAAAATCAAATGGTATAGGAAAGTCTCCTGAAATTCCAAAACGTAGCATAAGTCTGAGTAGAACATTCTTTGGCATCAAAATAAAACAAGTGAGGCCGTCCTTAAAAAATGTGTTTGCCGAGCTCCTACATACTCATTAAAAATTGCAGATACCTCGAAATTTTATTACCTTTCAAATCGTTTAATTTTTATTTTTCATGATTTCTGTCCATTGTTCTTTTAAATGACTATGCAAAATCAAAACCTAGCAAACAAAATTTGCTACCTACCTACTCACATGAAAAATACTGGGTCGAGCCACAGCAAACAAAATTAGCTACATACCTACTCACATGAAAAATACTGGGTCGAGCCACAGCAAACAAACATTTTTATAAGGATGGCCTGACCAAATATGGCAAATAGTTTGGTCAATCTTGATGATATCAAACAATTGTATTGATACACATGGTGCGGCATACAGTGGTTGATATAATAGTAATACAACTTTAATGAGATGCGTGATTTAAATGCATTCATTATGCTCTGAAGTACAATCTCAGTCAGTCTTTTAAAGTCATCTAATACTTTGTCTCAATGTACCGTTTGCGGTTGCCTTTTGTCTATTATAGTAGGCCATCCAAAAAGTAAAATGAGGCTTATTTTAACTTTTGATGGCAATTTCTAGTAGAATTGTTTCAATATCATAACACCATTCCCCAATATGTGTAGCATCGTGTGATGCTGGATGCCACTCATGAAATTGTGTTTTAAGGTCACAGTTGAGGTCAAAGGTCAATGAGGTGAAAAAATCAACAAAACGGTAGTGTATGTAAATTATTGTTGCTAATATTACAATTATGTTGCTTTATTTTTTTTTCTTTAGTGACATGTTGTTAACAGTCCAATGAAACATTTTGAAAGACAACGAAGCATCTATTTAAAGAATAATGAAGCATGTCTGTCTTTCTGTTCGTATTTATACGAGCTGAAAGTTCAGAAAGTGCATTATAAAGTAAAACTTCTCAGTTTTCAGTATTTGTTGTTTTATGTGCAAATATACGATTTGTTAATAACTTTAAATGTTTTACCTATCTTTGCAGATACAATACTAAAATTAATTCTTAATAAAATAAGTATACGTGTACGCTTGAACGTTTGCATGGTTTACACAAGACGATAATACACTGATGCACATTGTTGTCAAAAATTCTTTTTCGACTGAAATGAGATTCCTGTAGAAATTATAATTTATAATTTATATACCTTACCTTGGATTAAAGTAAATATAAATGAAAAAGAGATGTTATGATGTTATTAATTAACCTTAATTGTTCACCAAAAATGTAAGTTGTCTCCCCTCATTCGAATATGCCACAGTATCTGAGATTCGAACCCTCCAATATATGAGTTCCTGACGGAATTAACAGTTTAGATTTTTTGACACTTGGTGAGATTGAAACATTTCATGTCATAATATTTGTTAAAGTACATTCTCTTTCCATAACAAATCAATAAAATCAAAGGAAAGAATATAGCTCTAGGACTTTCTGCTAGTAGTGTCGAAGACGCGTCGTAAGATGCTAATGTTCGTCCAACAACTAGAGCAAGAATACAACCTACTGATTGGAGTTGTTGTTTTTTATGTCAGTCTGGAAGATGTAAAACAAATACATTGTGTAAGAATGATCTTTATAAATGTGTTAATGACCTTCTTGCATCCGAAGGAAAATACAATAAAAAATGTCTGTCTAAGTTTAAACCACAAATTGTGAAGTAGGAGGATAGTGTCAAATATGATACAGTAGTGGTAGAATTGTGTTTTGAACTGGAACAGGGTTTATTTCATGGGCATATGTATGTTATTGATGTTGTTTGGAGTAGCCATTTTAAGAGGAAGCAGGTATTAGATCAGTCCGTTCTAAGCAAATATGAGGATTGTTCTTAGAAGACGTCAAAAGAAATACTGACCAAAACACAGTTTATCAGACCATCATAACTGATGTATCCGGAAGTGAAGCTAACTTTGTTATTTCCAAGTATTTTGCTAAGCATACCAACAGTTACATTCCAGTGCGTTTGATATTAGGTCATATACTGAATTCATCTACGAATGATTCAAGTATTCTAAAGCCATATGAAAGTTAACTTTTACAGGAAAGGGTACATGTTGCTCAACAAATAAGAAATGAAATGTGCATGATTTACTTTGGGAAGGCATATACATTGATTATGTAGACCAGGTAATTAATTCCTGGAAGGTTCTTTCTTTATCTCTCCTGTTATTTGGTGGTTTAGTTTAGTTTAGTTTAAACAGTATTTTATTCACATAAGTACATATATTTAGAATACATTTAACTATGAAGCAATAAAGTCATACATCTAACACATTATGTGGAAAGGATACAGAAAAAAGCTTTGAAATTTTGGTGGTTTGTCGATTATTCTAGATGGCAATGCTGAAGTCAGAAACTAAGCAGAGAACTGTAAAGTGTGTACGATAGCAGAAGCTATAGTGATTGAAATATCTAAGGCATACACAATTAAACAATAATGTTGGCTCTGAACATGCTCTTCACCAGGCAACTTATTCTGAAATGACTGTCAGTCTTTTCCATGATGCCAATCACACTGTTGAAATAAAGATGACCCACAGAATTGACAATTCAATTGTAAATGGCAGTCTTGTGAGGTATATAAGTGTCTACTTTGAGAGCTTACAATAAATTAAGCAGTCCGGATAATCCGTTAATGACAACTATGGGAATGCTTCAAATACCACAAGCCTATGTAGATGCATTTAACACATTTAAAACTGTTATCAACATATTCAGCATATTCATATTGGTCAAAGCAACCTCGTTATCACAGTAGATCGGCCACTCTATCCTTAAAAGAAATAACGTGTATAGGACAATCAAGAACAATTTAAGAATGTCATATTCAGACTTGGAATCTCCACTTCTAAAAGCAATTAGATAATACGTAAAATCAGCTGGTTTATATGATATGTAAATTGAGGCAGGGCATATACCCATCAAACACCACCGAAAACATTTCACAGTGAAAGCCATATTCCAGAGCAGTGAGGCCAATAAAGCATTGTGGAGACGGCATTGATGTATCTTCATATCATGGAGGTCAAATAAACATGAAACTATTGCAGCTGAGCTTTATTCTTTTGATAATGCCGTAAAAATAAAGTGTTCCATGAGGATACACAGAAAGCAATTGAACAGATGAATGCTCTAGTAGTTTAATTGTTCATTTTCACGAGTTTGGTGAATAGTGTACGGATATAGTTAAGATGATATACATAGGACATGGTTGAAATTTTGTTAGGCTTCATCAGAACGGAAAGAGAGGGCATTTGGGAATAAATCTAGAGGCGTTTTCTGCTATGTTACCATGGCTGACAATCAAGGACCATTTGAATTATGCTCGATACTGACCTGCTTACTTAGATGATTTGAAGTATCGTGAAAAAACAGCGCCAGATGTATATTGCGAATTTAAAGATGGATTTTTTATAGTAAAACGAAGCAACACTCACTTTAGACAAATACACACAAATAAGCTACAGAATGGATGGCAAAGATTTGTAAAATAAACAATGGAAAAATGGGAATCGCACTAAACGACCAAGCAAGAGACAAATTATGTGTTACTTGGGCTACTTGATCGGATGTGTCAAAGAAAACAATAATTACTATAAAGAAAAAGTGATGCAGATGAGGACCAAGCCTACACCAGATATGATTATCTACCTTCAGTCATTGACCTTGAGGAGATCGTGTTCAAGCTTTGATGAAATAGATGGGACACTTTTGACATCTTCTAAGTATGACTATTTGGAGAAAGAAAATCTAAAACATTTGCCTTGATGTTTGACGTATGAGTTTCAAACAAACAGAAATTTCAAGTCGTTAAAGATGAGAGAAAACTACTTCCGAGTCGTTTGGCAGCTACAAATGCTAGCAGAAATGTAGAAATTGGTTCTGTGCTGAAACACAAGTTGTCCCTGGTGCCTCTGTCACTTGCTAGGATTGCATGATCTAGGAACTCTACCACAAAGGCTGAATTGTTGAATGTATTGAAAAGAGGTTTTACCTTGATGACTTTCCTTATTCTTTACTGCAAAGGTACGTAATCACTGATGATTATGCTCCAGGCTTTTGGAATTCATATTATCCGAATAGTTTCTTTCTGCATTTTAACAAATGTCCTTATTATGTAGCAACTTATTAACTATACAGTGTATATTAAAACGACTATTAATCATTTGCTTTACTGAGCAATATTAGAGAATATTAACTATTTTCTATACCATTATTGATTTTGTCCGACCTCTTTTGTGACCTCATACATCTATTTCCTTCAGTTTAAATGTGCTTTAATTTCTTATAAGGTTTGTTTATGTATTCGCTCCATTTAATTTAAAATAGTTGCCTGTTTTTATGTAATAAAGAATCTTGCATTTCACAAGAAATTCAAAATTCTCAATTTTTTTGCATACTTTTACCTTTGACCTCAATTTGACTTCAACTTGACCACTCAATTTTTAACATACTTTATTCATGTTCCTAGCAGTGGCTTACAACAAACATATTTCTATAGTTTCATTTCCATAAATATATAATTATTTTAACAAGACAGTATTTTTTATTCTATATATCCATAACTGCACCAAGTTGACCTTTGACGGAATTCTGAGATTATGGGGGTGATTCCATGATTGGCATCCACCCTCACATGTTTGTATACATACCAAGGAAGACATTACGCATGGATGCCAAATTCTACTCAAATTTGCCATCAAAAGTTTGTTCCCTGTGGTTGGATGGCCTACTATTATATTGCGTCCATAATTGACATTTTCGACTTCTTTTAAAAAACGGTAAGCCCAACCGCAATAAAATGTTGTAGGCAGCTTTCTTCTTAAATTACGGTTTAACTATGTATGTACACATATATATAAATATAAGTCAGTTATTTCCCTGTTTATGTCATGATGTAATTATTTCAATCAGCGAACAATGCTTATAACGTACATTTATTGTCCATTGTTAGTTGGCTTTTTGCTTTGTTTTCATTAGAATATAAGTAATTCTATTGGAGTTGTCTTGTTACCGTAAACAATTTTCAATTTTGTTTTTGGCTCGGCTATTCGAAAAAATAAAGAGAGCTATTCTATGCAACCGGGCTTCGGCGTCACACCTTAGTTAAAGTTTTGAGTGCAAGTCCCTATCTCAGTAACCATTGCTTGCATGTATTGACTTTACACAAGCCTCCCCAGTCATCAAACCTACAATAACTAAGTTAGATAACTCTTGCATGAATAAAATACAAATTATTGCCCTTGTTTGACTTAGAAATGCTTGTAAAAGTACCATCAAGTCCATATCTCACCAACCATTTAATGTATTTGATTGAAACTTCAAACAATGTATTGCAGTAAGACCTGCTCAATTTAATAAGTGAGATAACTCTTGTTTGTTTGGATTTCTCATCAATCTCAATAAAATTTGTACTCGTGTGACGAAAATTCAAATAGTCTAGCGCCCTGTCTTATCGACAGCTCTTGTTCTGTTTATGTTTGTATGAATGGGTTTTATGTTTTATTTTTCAACAGTATATCAGTTACATGACTCAACCCTGGAATTGACAGTCAGACACATTACTGACTTAATGTATTACCCGAATAAACTCCCAAGGTGTAATTCATTTTACAAAGTGGGCATTTATTTGGGACCGAGAAATCAAAATGTAATTACTTTATAAAGTACACGATTGTTTTCATGTGAAAAATGCCATAAAACACACAGCTGAGTCTTTATATGTTTCAACCAGACTTGAAATCAATGAGTATATTTTGATTAAAAACTAGCTTCCAAATTGCTAAAGCATTTTCTCCCATAAAAAAGGATGAGTTAACCTGGTCTCTTTAAAAATCTAATAGAGAGATCAACATAAAAAATTTTGGATTCAAATTTCTGCATGGGCTTCAGTTTTCTCTATTTTGTTTGTACCTGTTTAGTATAACAGCCAGATTGTATGAGAGTCTGGACAAGAACGGAAGGGAACCGATGTCCAGATTGTTTGAAATCATAAATATTTGGATGCCTCAGCTGCTAATTTGGGAAGTTAAGTAGGGCCTAAAAAATAAATGTGTTTACGGTTTCCCGACCGACCCATAGTAGAAGGTCCCGACCGTATATTTTTTTCTAATCTCGGTTTAAACATCAGGATATTTTCCGGTATTTGCCGTGTTTGTTTTTTTATTGGACGGGAAAATCCAGGGATCAAAGCTGATATTTTCTATACAGCAAATAACTACATGAGCACTTGATAATAAAGTTTAAAAAAAAGTCACTACCCACCGATCCTGTTTTTTTTTGGCAAAATCACACTTACATGGTTGAATTGTTACAAACAAAATAAAATAGAATGCTACTTTAACCACTTTCATACTCATTCAGAAAACTTATTTGTGGTATTAGAGTAGTTGTTGTGATGAATAAAATTAGGATTCAGACTTCAGATTAATCTGTTTATCATTGTACTCAATGAGACAGACATCATGATTCATTATTTTGTTAGCAAACTGTGTCTTTCATTTTATGCTCTAGACAAAAACTACCATAGATAGCAAAGGTTAAAGATTGAAAAACAAATAAAATATTACGACTGACACAAGCTGATCCCATAATACCTCAAAAGCTTTTGGCTCATGAGAGCGAACAATTATGAACAATGAAATAAATCTAAGCACATTTATATAAATCAATCATGATGAGAAAGCAGATTTCTTTCATTGATGGTGCACTTTTACATACTAGATTCTTAAATCAGTAACAGTACTTGTTGTCTTCCAACAGGAGCGTCACAATGTTGTTAGTCTGCATTTTCCTTTTTGTAAATACTTTCTTCACATAACATATGTAGCAAATAATCTGTAAACTCCCTGTAATTTCTCCATTATCATAGCAATATCAGTCAGGACAACAACACTTTTTCCGAAAAAAAAGTTCATGTGTATAACTGACATCTTATCAGCATGTAATTTTGAACTTCAGTATACGATTTTGTCACTTGTTGTCTTCAGGTTTAAGGGATACTTTTTTTCCAACTGAGCTATATTAGTTAGTCCATGTCTCTCTTCTCAGCAATGTTCCATACCAGTTTGTCACTGGAAAATAAATATCTATGCATGTATACACATCAAATATAATATATACAAGAGGCCCATGGACCTTTACTGTCACCTGATTATCCAAAAAACATACGCATAAGTGTACTCAGTCGTAAGAAATAAGCTTGTTGTCAATTTCTCTTAAATATAGATTTAGTAAAGTATGCCCCGCCCCCAGAGTCAAACCGCGAGACCCAGGTGCTTGAAATTCACACAAGGACTTAAAGTCGTCAATAATCATGCTCACAATTTGTTTCAAAGTGCTTCCTATAATAGTCAGAAGATTCTTAAAGTCTACCTTGAAGTTGACTGTTTTTCCCCCGCCCCTACGACCTCATGGGGTTGGAACCATGAAATACACATAGGTATTCACCGTCATGTCAGCAACAACCAATCACATCAAAATACACTCACATAAGTCTATTCAGTCATAAGAAATAAGGTTTTTGTTATTTTCTCTTCTTTACCTATCATCATTTTCCATGAAAATATAAGAAAGGAAACTAAAATTATAATAAAGAAATAGGATGCATGAATGAACAAGGGGCCCAAGAGGGCCTGAATTGCTCTACTGGCAACAAATTGGCAGATGTACATTTCAAAGTTTTTTGTAAGTTTTGCTTCAACAAATATTTTAGGAGACCTCCATACAATGCTACACGTGAAATATTTAAGCCTTGAGCTTTCCGAAAAAATATATTTTATAATTTCGCTTAAAATGTGCCTACATAAACCTTGTTGTGAAGGCATTTGTGGTCGAATCATGCTGGTTCAAGACCTTGTCAAAGATCTTGTCGTAATATAAAAGTTAAACTGCTGTGCAAGTTTTGTTAAGATTCAATGAAAAATGATGGTGGTATCGCGTCTACAACATTTTCCCTATGTAAATCAGTGACCCCTGTGGCAGCCTCAAATTTGACTCCAGGGAACCGATTTAAACAAATCTTTTAAAGGAACATCCATTCAGTATGTTACATGTACAATTTCCTCCGCCGCGGAAAAATTTTAAAATTTAAATTGCAGGAGATGGCTTTTCAGCCATTCTGAGCTATGTTCTAGTCTTAAATTATGAATGAGTTTTCAGTTTTTTTACCTGAAAACGTCAGCAAGGTCTGAAATATAACTTCTGAAATAGGGCAAACACAAAACAAGACGTATTGGCGATTTGAAACATATATGGGACATTGGGACATTTAGTAGATTGTTATCCCCCCCCCCCCCCCCCCCCCCATACCCACACACATCCTCCCAAACCCTGAGAACCCGACAAATGACGATAGATAAATGACTGACAACAACATGTGACAACAGACAAAGCGTTCCATTTTGAAGTGTCCATCTAGCAAAAAGGGATACATCTCAGATTTTGATTATCTGATTTGGCTAGTTCAATATATCAGTTTGATATATCACTCAGTTAACTTACAGTCCTAGCTTAGGTAAACATCATGTAAAAATATTCTTAAATTGAACAAATGATTAACAATAAATTAAATACCTATCTATTCAGATGCAATACCTCGATGTTTTTAATAAAATGGAGAGATTTAAGATGCAAATTTATTAATGAATTCAATACTGTATTTCATTTATAATACCAGGAGTATTTATCAGTAACGGTAATTTTCCCTACCTTTTTTCAAAGACATTGTCACTGGTGAGGCACACCAGATTTTGGACCATTACAGCTAGATAACCAGGTCCATATAGAATTTGGGGGTCTTTTCAGATCTCTTCATTTGTAAAACGCATCCAGTTCTAGTGTAAGCTGTTAAAGTATGTATTAGAAAATTGTTCACTTTATATTACTGTTTACAGTTGATGATAAGCATTCAATCTAGAGAAGTTTATAAAGTTTGATACAACATTTTAAGACAGTATGTCAGAAAAAAAATCGCTATATTATAAATTACCAAAAAAAAGATAAATTGAGGCTAAATGAATATAGTAGAGCAGTATTTTATCAAGTTCCAATTTTTTGGAGTCATTGATGACCAACTGATTAAAAATCGTTGGGTCATTTTCAAAATCTGAGGGTCATCATTGACTAGTTTTAAATTTAATCAACTTGAATAGATAGAGGTGAAAACGACATATTTTAGTCAAACAGTTTTACTTCCTATTTCACACAAATTTTAAAATCAAAATTGCAACTGAAGTTAACAACTTCAAAACAATTTAACTTCCAAACGAACGAATGTTTCACTTCTGGCCCAACAAGTTACAACAAATTGATACTAGTTGTCTTTTCTTTCCTAGCGACAGTTTTTATGATCATGGCCACAGGGCCATGAACTTTTCAAATGTCATGGCTCCAGCTCAATCATCATTGCCCTAACTATTTTTAATGAAAAACACTAAACTTATTAATTTCATATATTCATTTTATATTTCAGCTGAGCTACATGTTTAGCGTTACTAAGCATTGTACTCCTCGGAAAACAAAACTTTCATTTTCCCATATATCTAAGCATTTCTCTTCTGGCTCATACCCATTTAAGAGTAATGTTACCTTAAAAAAATATTAAAACATTTTAATGGTAACTTAAAAAACCTGGGAATACTGTCATAAAACATGGACTGGCCGATGTTTAAACTGGTATTAAAATTTCGCGCATGGGCGACTCGACACCTTATAGAAAACAAAGTAAAACATTTTTCAGACAGAGTATCGTCCGTACATTTTAAACAACTTTTTTTTATAAGTTTAACGATCTCCACATTTCATCTTTATATATACAAAAAACGTAAAACTACGTATATCCCTTATATACCTAATACCGCTATATACGTATTACTGCGATTGCCTATATGGACTTAGACCAGGAACCATGGGGTCAAGATGGTAGTTCCACAGAAAATTGACAGTGGTCGTTCAAGATGGTGTGATTGTGAAAATGCACTTGACAGGTACTATTGCAATGTGAACTTGTGAAGGGAATATATTTTCCCAGAGAATGATGCAAAATTGAGTGGACTGGTAGCTATAACATACAGATGGGACTATTTCTTAGACGGTAAGAATTTTGCATAGTTTGGCTGATTTGACCTCTGTATGTGAAATAGGGATACCTATTTTCGCTTTGAGCAAACTTGTGAAATTGGAAGCAGTCAATGCCCATGTTTTTAACTGTTTTTTTTTGTGGGTTCTGCTTGAATTGAATATGAATTCTGGAAATTCTCAATGAGTTTGGAGTACAACTTTAAGTGTGACAGTCTATTGTGCTAATAATACGGTCTATGTGAAATTAATGGTGGTCAAGCTTCAGTATAATAGCATTATCTCACATATGCGAACTTAGAATTTCTTACTTAGGGACCGTTTAACAATTGAAATGGATCGGTGCACTTAAAATACTGTACACCACTAAGACTTATTGGGAGGGGGTAAACATTTTTGTACCATCTTTTTAGCAAAACTAGAATCAGTGCAAAAATTATTAAGTGCACAAAACTCACTGTTTATGTTGATTTGATTTTTTTATTTTATTTTTCATACAGGACTTACTTAAAATTATTTGAAAATTTAATCCAGTAGCAGTATTTGACCTGATGGCACCATTTCTAACCGTCTGAATGGCCAATATGTATACTAGGAAAAAATTCAAATGGGCCGATTTTGTATCATAAATTTTAACTACTCTCCTTTTATGAGTTTATCGTTTTCAAAGGTATAGTTACAAGAAATAACTTTTAGAAGGATAATTCAAGGCAATAAAGTAACTTTATGATTGATGTTGTCATTAACATGGCTGATGAAGTTTTATACCCGCGGTAATAGGTATATCATTGCTATTGTTGCAGAGTACGTTTTTTTTTTCAAAGATATTTTCTTCAAACTACAATATGCTTCGCGGAAAATTATTTACATGATCATAATCGGCCATATGATTGCATCAATAAAGCGTTAATAACCAATGAAAGCGTTTACGTAACGAAGTAGAACCGCATGACCGGGGTTTCCCTAAATAATACCGTGTGATCTGCTAGCAGTGTAAAAAAAATAGCTCTGAAACCCACTTGCCAAAACAAATCTGTGTAGTTTGAATTTCTGTATTTTTAAGGTTGCGTATAGTGGACGCACTGAACAAACTAGATTGCGTCAAATGAGATTTAATTGCGTCACAAACACAAGAAACGCGCTCTGGAGAAAACACTGATAAAGAATCAAAAATCTTTTGACATTGCTAGTAATCGAGGTAATAAGCATGATTGTGGTCTACTGAAATTCCATAACAATCCGTTCAGTGCCTAAATATATTCCAGCTGTCTAAATTAATTTTTGTTTATTCGATGCTTTCTTATAAGATATCGAGACAAACTTTAATCCGAAAACTTTGTTTTGTTTACTTGCTTTATGTCCCGTGGTTTCTCCCTTTATGTCTTTATGAAGTGTCCTATCTTTCCATTATTTACTATATACTGTATGGCTATCCAAAAGCTACCTACCTATAGACCACTCTTAATATTATCTCATGAATATTAAGAGATTTTCCAGAGCAAGGCCGGGAGAGCAAGCTGCTTGTCTACATCTCCCAAGTATGGCTACTTACAGTGCTAGAGGTTTATCACTATTTCCACATATTGCGTTCACTTTTGTTGAAGATCATATTAATGAAACAAAAATGTCATCTTGAACAAATCAATAGGAAGAAGATTCAACTATTTTAGTCAAAACTATATAGGTGAGTTAATTTTTACTTATTACGTACATAATATAAACCCTCTTATTTCATATAAATAGAAATCTTTGCATACATTTCTATTCAACATATTGATCTGTAGTATCTATCCCATTACCAATGCACTTTTCTAAATCTTAAGGCCAAACATATTTTCATTTGCTTAATGTGAATTGTTTCCTTTGCTGACAAACACAGTGTATCCTCAGTATTGTATATAAAACTTTATCTGAGAAGCAATTAGTTATGTTTGTTTGAAGATCTATATCATTTCCTTGAGAACTGAGAATTGACCTGATGGTGAAAGGATCATAAATTAATTAGCTATTTAGATTGTGCTTGTTGGATTTGCAGGGATTTGTGGCTATTACCGTATTTGCTCTAATTTCTTGTTTTTGGTTTTAGTTCAATTGAATAATTGCAAGTCGGGCGTTTATGGGAAATACTATCATTCCCAGTAAAAGAGTGAAACACCAAACAAGATGCTGGTATGTTAAACATTTTATTTGTTATATCAAGTATATTGCAACATTTTGGACATAACATTGACATCTATATACATACAAATACCAAACAAATAAGTTTGCTTTATATTTTCAGGTAACATTTTCTTCAGCTTGCATTCAAAACAAAGAAAAAGCAACATATATGCAAGTCGAGAGCCTGTAGACACATTGTGGGTAGCCTACGTTACCAGCTTGCTAAGTATAAAATGTTGACATCAAGGGCCCTGTTTGAAGATATGTCAAAATATATTTGTCCCAGTCATGACATGAGCCAAGAGGAGTAAGAATAGAAGGGAAAGTTGTAGTTGTGCAACATTTAATTGTCAGTGGTCATCGAAGATTTTAACATCATCAACACCACGAGATTTTAAAATCTACTCTTTACAATCCAGTGTGTGCGTGGAGATGGTGTCAACTGGAAAAGCAATGTTGATGAGCTGCAGTCATGCTGATCATACCAGCAATATAGCTTGAGAACATTGGGAGCATTCCCTATACGTTTTGTCAAGTACATAGAGGAAATGTTTAGTCATAGCACCAGTTACTTGAACAAAACTGCGTATTCAGTTTGTTTGACGAAACATTAATTTTTCTGAATTATTAAAACAGAACTGTATGTGCAACAATCACAACACATAATTAGACGATGACAAACAGGTATTCTGGAATCATTAACATTGACAAAAGCCGTAATCGGAAAGTTTGAAACTCAGAACAATCAATTACAACACGTATACTTGGATAAAGTGTTTTGAATTATTTGTATTTCATGTTTTGATAGCCACAGAGGGATCGAACCTAATAAAATATATAGATTTACTCGTGTAGCAATTTTCCTATTAACAGTAGACAATGGACAGTTAAATAGCACTGATAAATCATGTTTTGCATGTAACAGGCCAGCCCTCAATCTACACAAAATCATTGACAATTTTTTAATAAAAAACATCGCACGTCTTTGTCCAACAAGACTAACTGACACATATGAAATAAAACCAGTGTGAAATATAATCAGGTATTTATCATTAGAAATCTATTTACACCAAAATGTTCGATGTCTAATTGTTTTTTGCATATTTTCACATTCATATGTTTTTAACTTCAATTCAGTTGTCTGTAACCTCATTTCCTCCTGCAAATTCTTTTCATCTGTAGCCATGGATTCAAAAGACATTCCGTCCATACTTGTGTCCGTATCTGTATTAATTGTTGTGGATATATCACTGAAAAGATATTATAATAACAAAATGTAAGCCAAAGTCATTATTATTTGTTTATTTTAAAAAATTAGTTTGCATGATAAATGCCAGTACTAATGATAGTACTCTTAAAATAAATAATAACTGTTACTTTGTTTATTTGTTTCTCATTTATTTTCAAAATATTGGATCACAAACATATCTATCTCACAATTATTTTACTCTGTGTTACCTTTCTGATACTTTCATACTATTTCCCAGATCCGGGGCAAGCTGTTTCTCTCAATAATTACTTTCCTTGGTGTTTTGATTACAGCCCAATTAAAGACTGATGGGACAATACCCATTTTAATGTCTTCTTGACAAGTCCATTTAAAATCACCAGTCTTGAAGTTTCGACACACAACCAGTAATCTGAAAGATTTTTTTACATTAATACGGTAAGGGAGATTTTTCAGAATGCGAAGATAAACAAAGGGATATATTTATTTTAATAAATATACATTAATATATATAACTGTGACAGTTTACAAAAACTGTATATGATGAAAAATGACAGTTGGTATTTAATTTTCAGTACCATCTAAATTGGTAAACAAGAAATAATAGTAAATACTAGTATATAGATATAATAGAATAAACCTGAAGGAATACAAAGTAATAATTACCTTGAAAAGGTGTCCTTATCTCTTCTGATTTTTACATTTTACAATCCATTGTTTTCTTAAACTTTCATCCTTTGGAAATTTGTGAAAACTGTTTGTATCTGAGTATCTGCCATCAGATACACATAATTATACACAACACTCAAGCACTACTTCTACTAGAAGCCATGATCCTGGTCAGTTTGTTTGCTCACCCGGCCTCGTTCTGATGGACTCTGATGGACTCTAAGGCATGCATACAATTTGAGAGAGGAGTATTACCGGTGAATTACGAATTTATAACGCTTGCGCATTAATGATTCGGTATTTGTTTACATTGGTCACGGCTATCTGTCATCCAGAAAAAAAACGTAACTATAATGTCATTTTAACGGGTAAGTACTTTTTTATTGATGAAAAATCATAAAGAAAAAATAATTATATTCTTAAATTTATATAAATATGAACATTACATCACTTTACTCTCGAGAAAACTTTTACAAACTCATCAGTATGACAGCGATCGTCTGCTATTGCAAGTGCTTGTGACATAGTATTCAATTTTTTTCTGGGAACCGAAGTCACGTTATTTCCTTATATGGACAAAGGAATGTACTTGATAAAACTTCTGGGGGTTTTTTTATTTTTTTTTTCATTTTTAGCTTTATATTTATTAGACCTTTTAATTTATTTTCTAGTTTATTTTTTTCATATTTTATTTCCCATCTTTTTTTTTCAGCTCCCAACAATTGGCAAATACAAAACGAAGCAATATTATGTAACTTTGCTCTAAAAAGCAGCCAAACTCTATGCTGTTCCTGAAAGCACACTTCGTGATAGGACCTTGGGGTTGCAACCAGTTTCAGATGGAAAAGGAAGGCAAATCAACCTTGGTCCAACCCCTACCTTTAGCATTGAAGAGGAGCACTACTTATTGCCAATGTGGCCTTTATGCAGATATAGGATATGGCTATTCGCGCAAAGAGCTTCTTAACCTCGCCACCGATTCCGTCATAAGTCTACATAAGAAAAAATCATCTGACCCTGCCTTTGCACAATCGTGGTATAACAGTTTCAAAACTAGAAACACAACTCTGACATTAGGAAAGACGCTGAAACTGTCATTGGCTCGCATAAAAAGATAGATAGTTATTTTAGTGAACTGGAAGATGTTTTTCAAAAATATTACTTCGAGAACAGACCAGAAAACATTTGGAATGTCGACGAAACAGGCATAGTCATGGAGCACACACCAACGAATGTGTTATGCCTCAAAGGTACCACCCCACAAGCCATAACCTCAAATAGGGGAAATAATGTTACTATCATTGGAATGGGCAGTGCTGCTGGAACACGTGTTCCATCATTTTATATATTTCCAGGAAAACGTTGGAATGCTGATCTTTTGCAAGGAGCATGACCTGGATCATCCGGAACAGTCACAGAATCTGGATGGTCCAACTCTGCTGTATTAATGGAGTATCTTCAAAACCATTTCCTGAAGTTCGTTCCGATTCATGGGCACCCTCTGTTAATTTTGTTTGATGGGCACAAATCACACGTCAACCTTACTTTTACAGAGTGGGGCAAGGCTCACAACGTTGTCTTCTTTGTTTTGCCACCACACACCTCACACATCACACAGTCTCTTGATATAGGATGTTTTGGACCCCTTAAGAACCGTTATTACAGCTAATGCCAAGCGTTTCTTCGAAAGAATCTTGGCATGCAAATTACGCGCAGTAATGCTGCTGCCATATCCAGCAAGGCCTACAACAAAGGACTTACACCCGAGAACTTGATTTCATCATTTAGAAAGTCAGGCATATACCCTCTTGAAAGGAAACAAATACCAGAAATAAAAACAGCTCCATCCACAATATATCATACCAACAATGAAACAGAAACTGAACCATCTGAAACTAACTTTCTTGAGAGCAGAAAAATCACAAAGGCAGTAGAAAGTGGAAAAAAGAAAATCTCAGCCTACAATATTTGGCAATTTGATGTCCCCATCCAAAGAAGAAAAAATGAAACATTTAACTACAGAACCAGAAACCATAAAGAAAACCAAAGTCTCCACAAAGAAAAGTTTGACAATAAAATCCACTGGAAAGCCATTTGAAAAACAAAAACCATCTCCAAAACCTGGCACATCGGCAATAAATCTGGTGTTTGAGGACATAGATGATCAAACCATGGACAGCGAAGTTCCAGAATCGGAAAAGTGTTGTGTGTGCAAGAAACTGTCACTAGAGGCTCTCGACCTAGCCTACACTACTGAATTTGTTCAGTGGGGTCAGTGTGACATTTGCATGCACTGGACACATTTAAAGTTCTGTAATCCAGTCAGATTTTTGAGGAAGGGCTCCACATTCCACTGCCTTCACTGTAATATAAATTAATTATTTAAATTATTTCAAAATTAAAAAAAAACTGTAAATACATTATGATACAGCTGTAAATAAGACTGTTTTAGATAGTGAATTAATTATTAATTAAAAATTAATTACCCTATCACCGGTATTTAGTAAACGACATTAACATATATGGCGGCTCGACAATCTTATTAAAAAGCTGATTTTAAAGGTTTGTAAATTGTTTGATGCATTTCTAAATGTTGTTTTTTTAATGAAAACAGATCAAATCAGTGATATTTATTTTCAAATTATATAGTTAAGTTAATTATTGTGTGCAAATGAACAAAATTCGCTTATGTAACCGGTATTAATATCACCAGGAAGTTGTAAGAACTGCTAAGCATCATTAAAAACGACGAGTATTGTTAAATTTGTCAGATTATAGACTCTATTCATAAAATTTGTTCTCTGTGCATTCACAACAAGGGAAGTAACTCTAGCACACAAATCAATTTTCGTCCTTAAGATGTTAACTCATATTTTTATTCATTTTTTTTTGGAAAAAAAATATTGTTGTAGTAAAAATAATAGAAAATATATATGAAAACTTCACACATGATGTGACATGATTTACATTTAATTTCATAACTACCTATACATTCTTGTACTTACCTTGTTGGGTTTTTTTAAAGGTGAGTGACTTCATCATAAAATATCCCGCAAGTGATCTTTGTTCAAATGTTCAGATTTTACATATTTAGCTACTTTACGGTATATTTAGCGGTAGACATATTTTCCCTGAGTAAGCCAGTGCCGACCTTAACCTTGAAAAATACCAGGAAACAGGAAACATCGATGTTGATTGACAATTTTTAATCTGTTGAACCATATAGGCCTATCTCTGATAAAAGTAATTAAAGGATTCAAATAAACATTTTATTGCATGTGTGTGTTAGTCAGTGAACCGATGTGAATACACGTTTGGTAGTGGTGAGAATGGGATATTGCAAAACCGAAAGTACAATCTTGTACAGAAGTCACAGTGCCTAGATAATTAGGTAGATCTACTGTTTATCTTTTTAATTATTATTTTATTAAAGATATATACTATTTTGGTTGATTAACTACTTTTTATGTATTGATTTATATGCACAAGTTTATAGAAGTAGGTAATACTTGACATTTAGATATATTCTTTAATTCATATGGTCTTCATTGTGGCCCTTTATTTCACAAAAGGAAATAAAAGATGCCATTATATTTGACAGCTTCACAATAAAACAGATCTAGTTATGTATATATAAAATTAAGAATATTTTATACTTTATTTCAGTTGTGAAGCTGTTTCAGCTGTTACATTCGAGTATGCCAGCAATATGAAGTATGAAGAGGAGGACTAATTAAATATTGGACATGGTACCACACACCATTAATTTGAAACTACCTAGATGGTGTATACTTGGATGATTATTATTTTGTGGCTATACTACTGAAGAAAAACAATAAAATATTGAGAACATATTGCCGGTTCTTTTTATATCTCGTGTCAGCTGTGATAATTTATCAGTTATACATGTAAATGAATTAAATCATTTGGATTAAAAACATGTATGACACACATGTTTACATATGGTTTAGTATGTAACATGACATTTTTATTAGCCCTGCCTCTGCTAGTGATATTCCCTAAAACAGTATGTCTTAAGTGTTGTTGGAGATTTGAACGCAATAATTATATGGATTTTTTAACATGTTTTAAACGCATGAATCGAAACGCATATGACAAACGTATGTTTCTCATGCATTTAACATATGTTGATGTTTTTGATTGTCAAACATGTATTAATGATTCTCGTACTTAAATTAGACCTTGCCTCTGGCTCTGCTAGTGATATTTCCAAAAAAAGTGATTGCCATGTGCTGTGGAGGATTTTAGTGCAATAATTATATATTCATTTTAATGTATGTTTAACATATGAGTTGAATCACGTATGACAAACGTACGTTTAACATGCGTTTAACATATATTTCTGTAAACGTATGTTTAACGTGCGTTTCTGATTATCATATGTTTATTTACATATGTTAAACCTATGTTTTGAAACGTATGTTAACCAAAATGCATGTAAAACATACGTTAAACGTATGTTTAACATATGTTGGACAAAACATATGTTAAACATACGTGGCATTTTTACCTGTGTAACAAGTTAGGTTCATACTGTGACTCTTAAATTATGCAAGAAACATTAATAACAGGAGAAAAAAACCATGTCAATAGGTCCTGAAAACTTTTTGTGACCAGCATCAAATTAAATAAAAAATTTATTGTTTGGATATCCAATCTGCTGTCCATAACTCAGGAAGCGCCAAATAAAAAAAAATATTTAAAAGCTCCTTAGAGACATACAATATGTCGCACTACCATTAATTCTATGATTTGTACTATTATTGTTTGCTTTTGTTTTGTAAATCAAAGAATAAAAGACAAAGTTCCTTGAATAAAGTTACAACTATGTAATAAACGATTATTTATGATAATCATAATACATATTAAATATAAGTAGTATTGGGGATCCTTCAACGTCACAGACTGCGCATGCGCGGTGGCCATCTTGTTTCTCTTATATGCGCATGCACGGCGGCCATCTTGTTTCGTTTATATGCGCATGTGCGGCGGCCATTTTGGATGTTCGTCATTGTGTGCGTGTCGGAAGGCGGCCATCTTGGATGACTACTGATGGTAACACGTTTGCGCATGTGCAGCGTCCATTTTAGATAACGTCGTATGTGCGGCCATAGTTTTAATATAGAAGCCGACTGACATCATATCTCAGTTAAGAACGATAGTCATGCGTTTAATAAGAACGTCTCAAAAGTATACAGAGCTGACTTGTATACTCGATCTAGGGCGTGGTCGCTGACATTATGGGGTCAGGCCGTCAGGTCTAGACGGAGACGTTTTAGTGACAACCGTTTCTTAAAAAACTAAACATGAACAACATCTATTTATTTAACAACTACTTCTGTAATAAAAAATAAATAAATAATTTAAACTAACTGTAATAAATAAATAACTGAATAAATAATTAAAAATAAATAAATACACATGAACAAATAACTGAATTAAAAGTAGATATAGACTCTATAAATAACTTAAAATGTTTCTTCTACAACGGCCAACACTCAAATGAACGCCGTACATTAATTTTTACACACGACACGAAGTGATTTTGGGCACGACTTTTCTATTTTTAGATATAGCATTTCACAACCATTGCATCAGTCAAGCCCCACGCTGAGATATTAGTGTCATGCCTAGCATGTGTCTCCTTACAGTCTGCTCTTGTATTGGTACAATACATAATCCATAAGCGGATTAGTCAACACACGCCGGATACACCACAATGGCCTATTGATATGTCATAGTTAATACCTTTACGTGACCCCAGTATGTCTAGCGTCTACCGGATATGAACACAATCGCCCATTCATCAGCCAAAAGTTAATCCCCTTAACGTCGCCTGACTGTCTAGCGTTTGTTTATTTAGGCATGGAAGTGTAACAATGGTCCTTTGTTGTACATAGTCATGCTTGTACGGGTCTGGACAGGTACGAAATACTTGAAACCGATGGACTAAATAACTAACAAAGTTAGTTGTATCGGTATATCTGTGTGGACGGTGTGTGTATTGGACTTTTTTTATAGAAAGAGGTAAATATTTTATTTAAAGATGAAATATAATGTTTTTTTAAATAACGTAGATGTTGCATTCACCGTGTAACAAGAATTTTCAGAAAATTAAGGGATTCGATCCTAAGAACGGAAGTTAAAAATAGTTGTTTCGAGGTAGGGCAAGTTATATATTTTTGAAAAGGTATGACCGGGAACATAACGAAAAATATGGTTTTCACCGAAAATGCCGTCATGAAACCAACTTTTTATGCGTGGTCGTAGCGTATCGAACGTGGTATCGTTGGAAAGGTATTTATCATTAGATTACATTTAAAGTCAGAGGAGCGTGTAAATACGGATGAAACAATACCTGGTAAGCATATCATTTAACTTCTAATTCTAACGATTACGTGTCTAAACATGTCGTACCTAAAAATAGATATATACAGCTATAAATAACAAGCTTATCATAAACAAGAGGTCAATATAAAAGTAGCATTCGATTGCTGATGGGTATTTCTTCACAAGTATGTCTTCATAAAGGTTAAATCTAAGTGACATTTGACGTGTTTGCGCAACATTGGAAAATATGAATGTCGAGTATAAACAGCACCACAGTGTAACTATAGATTAAGCACATTACAGTAAAGTTCATCTCGGCTTTTCCGATGATCTTAGGTGAAGATATTGAAAAACTACATAGCGACGAGAATCGCAATCCGAGTAGATTTTTCAAAATGTTACACGGAACATCCGCATTGTGAACCTTACTTTGCAATGTATAAAATATGGACCCATACACTCAATGTTTGGTGGATATAGAGAGCGCTCTTCACGATTTCATAGAAGGAATGAATTATCATATGGTGGCCTATACGGATTACCGGACGCAAAAGCAATCCTAGACATTAGTTACTGTAAATGGATATATATGCTTAGAGAGTATATGTGTAAATATCATATCGACATTGAACTATAGTGGTGCGTACATAGTGTTAACCCAAACCATTCTTGCACGTGCGCAGAACCACAAATTGATCAACCGAACAATATCAAAGTAGACGTACTAAAGATGCTTTGTGATCACCACGTTAATAACCGGTACTACATTAATGTCGGATATTTTTAGAACACTGTTATTCATGTTGTATTATTATATTGTAAATTATATACAGGGGACTGCCCTAACCTCATTGTATTGAGAGGAGCTAACAAAAACGTTAACAAACAAAGGTGTTGTGTTTTCATTGGTAATCAAAATAAACGACAAGTTCATATTCTATTTTACAAAATTTTATTTACATCATTATTTACATTTGTTGAACAAAACGTGTCACAATACGTTCAATTTCATTGGGTTAACTAAATGAGTCTAAAATGCGTTTCATACTGAAACCATATCTATGATCAGCGTAGAATCAACAAAACTGTCTATGTTTCAACACCTATGTTTCTTCCTCACTCTCCACTTTTTCTGTTTCGTCTTTTTCCATATCATCAGAATCCAATGTTTCCAAAATCGATTTAATTAAATGTTTGTTTTTATTTATTGCTATTTTTATAGCCAACTTCTCTTCCATGTTACGAGCCTTGTACTTTTCGATATCTTTCATAACGTGTCGGTGTAAAGTCCTTCGTTGTTGTTGACAGGTATGGTGAATGAGTTGATTATACATTTCTATAACGTCGTCTGTGTTTGTACTCATCATCTTCTTATTCGCTTTACTTTAAGCCTCTTCTTTGGACATATTATGGTCCAGATATCTATTATATTTACGTTGTCACACAGACTTGTTTAAATCTTGAACCTTGTTGAACAAGTCAGAAAACACTTTTCCTTCATCATCTTCAGATGATTCATCCTCCTGACTGTCATCTGCGTCAGATGTTTCATCATTAATCTCTTCTTCTTTACCACTTTCATTGTCGTCTGGTATCGTTATCTATTTTTTTTCATTTTCGGTTCGTCTGTCATTTGTGTGTCAACATCTTCATGATCCAGTCTCCGTTTTCTTTTTTCACACCATCGCTTCACGTGGTTCTGTAAAGCGTGTACATCCCCAAACACGATCCCACAGTAGTCACAAATAGGCATATCTATGTCACAATCTTCGGAATGATCACTTTCATCGGATGAACAACTTGTTGAGTCTTGATGATAATATGGTGGTGTGTCCCTTTTAACTTTTGACATGTATGTGTCTGAATCGCAGACTACCGGTAATGCCGAAGAGCCATGTCGATAAGTTTTGTTTCCATTCAGAATATTTTTTCGCAGACTATCTTGTTCCGATGTGTTGGCCTGTAAATCAACAACTTAATGTCCATATTTAAAGTTACATATTTAAAAACTGCATGCCTTTTTCTTTCATATGGTGCCCTACTCGGTTCGCTATTAAAGTTTCCATTTCTATATTAACATTTAATTCAGTCATTTGTTCATGTGTTTTTCTTTTTATCTAATTATTTATTCAGTTATTTGCTAATTACAGTTATTTTTAATTAGCCTTCCGACACACGCACAATGACGAACATCCAAAATGGCCTCTGCTATGCACATATAAACGAAAAAAGTTGGCCGCCGTGCATGCGCATATAATAGAAACAAGATGGTCGATGCGCATGCGCAGTTCATGACGTTGAAGGGTCCACGATACTACTAATATATAATGGAAATATCTGCAACGTTATCCTCTACATATAATGCAAGCCTATATTATACAGTTTATTTTGTATTTGTTTGTTTACTTAACTTATGAAACTGAAGTTCAACCCCAAGAAAGGCAATGCCTTAGTTCATATTATCTTTAACATACTAGATATACACACATTGTGTTGTTTTGATATCTAATCATAACGACGAGATTGGTTAAAACACGGATTTATAAACTACAAAATTCTAACATCCATTTCTGATTGCGAAAAATGCTCTGGTAGAAGATCTTGATTTTCACATATTATAACATTTTATTTTGCTATAATATGACCGAAAAAATAAGACAGGTTCAAGCTAATTGTTTCATCAATTCCTATTTTAATAAAAAAATAAACAAAACGGTGAAAATGTTAGTATGTTACGTCAATATCAAATGGAGTTCACTTGACGTCGTCCGAAAATCACAAGCAAACTACATGTATTACCAAAATGTCATTCCGTTCTGACCAACTCTAACGAACATATTTATGTCTCCCTTAGAAGCAGCATTAAGGTGATCATCTTTCAATGTTTTAAGATTATGTGTACGATCGTAAACTATCGAAAGAAAAGCATTGAAAAAAAAAATAAACATAGTGCAGAAACTGAAATTACTGTTATACAGAAAATGCCTAGAAGTTATATACATAAAATTTACACGGCCAAAACTCGAATATGCACTTGAATAAATAGCTGGAATCGTAATTGATACTTCTAACTTCGTTTCATTAACAAATTGATATCGCAGATTCAAAAGACACATTAGCACGTGGGGAATAACGCAAATATCACTTTTAAAAATGCAGTGTTACTAACTTCCTGGTTAACCCAACTATATTCAAATTACTTCATTCCACCATTTAGCAATCAATGGACTATTCTTGTTCCATAAACAAAACAATCGGAATCTCTTTACAGTTTTCAAAACAAAAGTAACAATCTCAAGAATAATATTGCACTGGTTATAGAAAACTACAAGTTCTCCATACACTGCAGTAACCAAAAAACATGTTTCAGTTTAAAATATATGTACTTGTATATGCTTATGTATTTAAAATACAAAACATTACCTTTTACAATTTCTGTTTAGGACTCCCTGGATAAACAAATTACTTTTTTACTCAATTTGAGATAATACATTATATTAATCATGATTAATGATACCTACTGATGACGCTTAGTAATATTAGGAACTGTTATCTGTATAACATCTAATCAAAATAAGAACCAATAATGACCCGTATACATAGCTTTTGGAGTACACCGGCTTTAACATTTTCAGCTCATCTGCGCAAAGCTCTGAATGAGCTATTGTGATCTACATTCGTCCGTCCGTCTGACGTCCGTTCGTCGTCCGTCGTTAACCTTTGCTTCAATCGACTTCTCTTAAACAACTTGACAGATTATCACCAACGTTTGTGTTAAGCATTCGTACACGAAATTATGTGCAGTTTGTTCAAATGATGACCCTGTGGTCAAATTTGGCTCAATCCAAAAGGTTTATCAGTAATTTTTAAAATAATTCCTCCGAAGGTGCAAGACCTGGAGCTTTGATATTTTGCATGAAATATCTAATGAGTTTCTATCAAATTTATTCAAGTCATGACCATATTGTCAAAATTGGACCTGCAGAAGGGAAATGTCAGCTTAACATCGCGAAACTTAGTATACATTTTAAACGTGTTCTTCTTCAGAATCGTCAAATCAAATTCGTTCATATTTGGTATAAATGATCGCTAAGAATACGAGTTTCAATTTGTTTAAATAAAGGGGGTAGTATCGATTAGAGTCCAGTAAGAGGACTGTTACATAAGAATACTGTTTTTACTGATCTATTTTAGGTATTATATCAATAATCGTCATGTCTGGAACATTGCTTAGACATAACAGTACAGACAGGGTCCGTCAATGTGGATTTGATAAAAATGAGGGACCAGCAGGGGCCAAAAAAAAAAGAATAAAATTGTGAAATTTCAAATTATTCTTCTCAAAAACTAAATGTGTCATATGAATAGGGGTTTCAAAGTTGTTCAAATGAAGTGGTTAGGGTATACTGGGATCCCGTAAGGGAACTTTACTTTTTACAAAGGAATTCTATGGAAAAACAGATAATTCTCAAATGTTTAACGTATTTCTCAACTATTTTACGTATTATTTCAATTATATTCAGGTCTGGGACATTGGTTAATAAAAATAGTTGTGACTGTGTCCTTTAAAGGGGCTTTAATATGATAAGGGGTCAGAATGGGCCCAGGACAGGTTAAATTGTGAATTTTACAAAATTTTCTCAAGAACTGTCAAGCCAAATTCATTCATATTTGGTTTTGTTATACCTGTAAAAGTATCTTACATTGAACTCATATGGAAATCGTTTAATTCAAGTTTTTTTGTTTCTTTTTTATGTAAATTCATGTTTTAATGTACTTGTTTTATCAGCCAGGTACATTTCTACACGTTAAATCTATCCGCTTTATCGTACATGTGATGACAACTTTATTAACGTATATGTTCTTGTTTGAAAGTCACTAGATTACAATTAATCTATGCGGCTATTATCAATTCAAAACTTGATACTAGGGAAGTGTTGACAAGATTAAAAACGATCCACAAAAATGTAATGTTTTTTAATTGGTTACTGTAGGTCACATGTGCTAGTAACATGATAACTTTATTAAAGCGCATTAAACATTTTTTAGTTATGAAATAGGAGTTAACGGGTTAGGAGTAAGGAGGCGTATTTTAGTTTAGTTCTTCAGTGATCGTGTTTCAACATTCACAATGTAGTTTTTAAGCAGCGCAGCGCAGCGGTTTCGGTCGCTAGGTGTTAAGCAGGACTTCTAACTAACTCCTTTCAACTTTAATTTCAAACAGGAACAGTCACAACTTCAGACAAGTATATTAATTAGCTGTGACTATGCAATTTTGTACTATATTATTATAGTGTATATATTGTTATTTACTAAACGGATGTTAATGTTGTGTAATTATGTTTAATGAATATACAAATTGAAATACAATGGCTGAACTTTACACCAAGTGTTTATCTTCAATCACTACCGTCTTCAACCGTTACCGGCGGTACAAACATTTCATAGATGTTACAGTATGAATGGTCCCTATGAGTAGGGAATTTAGGGTATGTTCAATGTAGGGGCTAGGATCTATTGGGGTCCAGTAAGGGAACTTTGATTTTTTTTATGAATACTATTGTATATTTCATCAGTTATTTAAAGAAATTAGCGTGACGTCAAGACATTATCTAAACTTAATAATACTTTAAACGTGAAGTTTCAGACATAAATTAATGCTTCGAGATTAATATTGTCAAACTGTTATATGCTCATGGGTGTAAATTTTAGTTTTATCAATGAATATAAAATATAATTCGATGTTCAAATATTGCCTTGCGTCCCTTTAAACTATGTATTTGTTACAGATAATGTGCTATATTCTGTTTATACGAAATTGCATATCTCGTGATCATTGACACACACACTGACGTTGGGCATTTACACATTATTTCTATTTGGGTCGTGTAGATAACGTACATAATATGCACATCTTGTATTTAATGGATTATACTAGTTCTCACTGATATTCAATATTAACGTGGTTTGTATCAAGTATGCATTGTACGGTTTTATTTCTCTTTCTGATGACATTTTATTTAAAAATGTTAAACACCTTATAATAATATTTACTACTTTCGTTTTCCATATATAAAGCATATAATAGACAGTCAATGTAAAATTACATTTGCTTACATTAAGTTATATTAAGCGTTATATTTATATATTAAAATTATTTGTAACAGGATAACACTATGGACTCCACGTGGAAATACAAACTCATTGTAGCTGCGATTGATTTCGGAACGACCCACTCTGGTTTCGCCATATCATTTTTAACCGACTACGAAGAAGACAGGTCTCGCATAATCACACGTCATTGGGAATCGGGAGATCACCTTACGTATTCATTTTACTTTATATATCATATAGACGTCTTTGTAATATAAATGATCACCTACATGTAAACGCCAGTTATGCTTTTATCCTTTGGTACATTTCCTGTTTGACATGTATTACCAGATACCATATAATGTTAGATATTGTACATGACAATGAAATATCTACGGAATAATTGTCAAAGAATGGTTGCAAAGTTATTGACAATAGTATATCTAAAAGGGAGAAACGCTATGTTCACTACTAGTTAGACACCATATCTGATTTGTGCTTTTGAAAGTTTATCTACATGATTTTATTTATTGGCAGTGACTTATAGGCCTATTGGGCCGGGTGCTCTACTGTCTATCTATTTGTAATACACATATTATTGTAATGTCACGCTCATGTATTCATTTTGAAAGATACTAATATTTATAGCGATTTTTCCTTTACAATAAATACAATGGTCTTTTCAATATTCCTGTTCGAGCCTATATTCCAACATGTATTTATTATTATTATTTTATTCAATTTATTTTCTTATTTGAACATTGTTATATTTTAAATTAAAACTATCAATGACCCTTTTACAAATTTGGTACTTCCCAAACAAAACCCCTACCCGAAAGTATTACATCATGTTTAGTTTTGGGTCACTGCTCGTCGTTGTTTCATACCTGTCTCCACTTTTATTACATGGGTTACACATGGGAAAACTCTGTTGGAAGATTTAGTTTTAAAGTAAATTATGCAAATTAGTTTATGACCGTCTCATAATTTAAATAATTTCACTCTTCAGAATATAAAATTTTACTTATGTAACATAAATTAAATAACATAAAATGCTTTTATCATAACTATGTTTATTAATAAAGATGCTGATAATTATATATTTTATCTTTTTTGTTATTTCACTTTTGCTTCTGCGTGATATGAGGATAATATTATAATGCATTTGATTTCCTCAGCACGCTCAAAACGCCGACATGTCTTTTGCTGGATCCTGACTACAACTTTGATTCATTTGGCTATGAAGCTGAGGACAAATACATGCAGCTGGTTGATAGCAAAAAACACAAGCCGTGGCATTTCTATCGACGCTTCAAGATGAAACTTTATGACAAAGAGGTTAGTGTTGTTAGGGAACAAAAATTATAAATTTATAATAATATGTCATAGCGAAGCTATGTGAATCATTTAATAAAGGTCTCATTACTCAGTTGAATTTTGTTCTTTGTTCTTTATAAAATAAAGTCTAGAATTCCCAATTTTCCGCATAGAATCTTTTTAAGTATCTTTTTATCATAGCAGAAATGTATTCGCAAATAAAAATGCACAATACCTAGTAGGTTGACAGTGGAGCGACACCCTAAGATTTTTTCTAAAATCGGAAGTCCTCAAATGATCATAAATGCATGCATCTGTTAATATCCTATAAAGGTCACCTTTTTAAAACCGATGATGTCTTTTTGCAGTATATGCAATGACACTGTTTGCTTTACTCATCTACAACAAACTCACAATCCCAATGAACCATTCGAAAATATTTCAAACCAAATCATATAGGACTTTTATAAGTGCAAGAATCTTGCTGCCGTGACAAAAAAGGGACACAACTGTGTAAAGAAATGCTCACAATTTATGAAGTCATGCCAAATATTAAGTCAGGTAGTGCTTTGATGAAACCTATTGCTAATGTACTTTTCAGTTGGATGTTTAAGTTGTAATAACTTGTTTCACAACCGAAGTAAAATAAATATAGTTTAGTTTAAATTAAATAGCCTTAAAACGTTCGCTCACAATCTGACACGTAGACAACGTTAAAATACCAATATTTGATTTTCAGAAAAATGTGCCCATATCACTTGATTCCTACATTAAAGATTCCGAAGGTAGAAAATTCTCTGCACTGGCTGTGTTTTCGTTTTCTATTTCGTATTTAAAGAAGGAGATATTCGAGATGGTAAAAGACAAATGTCCCGACATTAAGGAAGATGACTTTTACTACGTCTTGACGACTCCTGCCATATGGAGCGAGAAAGCTAAACAGTTCATGAGAAAAGCAGCAGAACATGTAATTTTGATGTATACTTTTATTTGTTTTATATCAGATTGACCTGGAAATATAGCATAT
Source organism: Panopea generosa (assembly GCA_029582155.1). Taxonomy (NCBI): domain Eukaryota; kingdom Metazoa; phylum Mollusca; class Bivalvia; order Adapedonta; family Hiatellidae; genus Panopea; species Panopea generosa. The sequence goes on along the minus strand of CM055896.1, from coordinate 66,866,924 downwards.
ATCTCAAAGTGATATTTATACCTGGAAGCGATCTATTCATTGTTTATTGAGAAAATAGCGTTTAAATATATAATTCAGAATTTGCTGCATCATTAATTTAAATATCAATTTTTAATTTTTACTATAGGCTTATATTGATATTTCAATATTATTTTTTATTTCATTACTATACAAAGTTTTAACATACATGTATCGTATACTTGACTTTTTATTTCAGTTTTCTATTACTTTCATATTGACGTGAACGTTTACCTTCATTTATTTTCCAGGCCAAAATTCCTTCTGATCACCTTCGAATCGCCCTGGAACCCGAGTGTGCAGCCGTGTTTGCTAAGGAATTACCGGATTTGACGTCAGCTACGGGTGGTGACAAAGTTATGATGCCTGGTTCTTGCTACATGGTCATAGATATAGGAGGTATACTATGAATGACATTTGAGCATTTTTCGTTCGGAAGTAAACCGATTGATCTTTTAAGACATCACATTTATTTTCTATAAATGTTTGAAAGAAATTACCTTCCTAGTTTTATTGCATCACTGTAAAGATTCGAAATTATAGAAGTATGTTTTAATTATGATAACGTTTAAAGAAAACAGAAACAAGAGACGAATGATAAATCCAACGCATTGAAAGACATATAAACATGTATCACCAACATTGATATAAACAGTCAAAAATTAATTAAACCTTCACCATGTTTTGTTAACTGTATGTAAAAATGAATTCATCAACGTATTAACTGTGTTTAAGGAAAAATCACCCTCCATATCGTATACACAGTGTTTTCAGTCGACAGGGCATGTAATTGTTTTTAATACAATGAACAAACATAAGCTTCCAACTGTTGTCAGTTACATTATATTACATAATACCTAATTGAATGCATAATAATTCGTTAAAGGCGCCTATAAGCACATGTCTATAAGTCCTTTACCTGCGGAATATATAGTTCTAATAACCAAAATCACGGACCCTAATTTAAACAGATTTTTTTTCTAAACAATAAATCACTTGACACGATCTAGGATCGTGGCTCGGACTTATTGCTTGTCTTTAGTTATTTTTTACATCATTACATTACAATGACATACATGTAAACGCTTCTCTGCATCGTTTCAATAGTTCGTGTACATGATTCGTCCCATTGGTGCAATAATGTACAAAGGTACAAAGTGTATATGAAATAAAAAGGCACCTGGGACCTTTTTGCAGCAATGGGGTGATATACATGTTATCGATCTCAATCGTTTCTCATGTGTGGTATTCTTTCTCTTTCAAATACCAGATATAACATTCGAACACGTCGTCTGACTCAACTTGACTATAAAGACATTCTAAGTTCCTACATTAAAAATCATTTTTATATTTAATACGTATCCTAATGGTGAAAATAAATGTAAAAACTCGTAATAATTATTATCCGATAAAAATGTTTGTACGTTAATCAATATCATACCCAGAGATGTCTATTGACAAAGACATGATTGTAAGTCTGATCGACAGTATACGTCATAAGATCACACGTGAATTATTAAATGTAACCAGAGTATATAACTTTAAATAAAGCATATTAAGAAAAATCTATATAATACTTGAGTATTCTATATTGCTTCTAAAGGAGGGACGCTCGATATAACAGCGTACAGAGTAAATGCCAATGATAAATTTGAAGAAATCATTGCACCCGATGGAGGTCCGTGGGGCGGTGATAACATTAACCTACGATTTGAGGGTTTTTTGACATCGCTGGTTGGAGGTCAAGCGTATAAAGATTTTAAGGAACAGCACAGGGATGACGTTTTGGAATTACAACGTCTTTTTGAAAAGAAAAAATGTACTTTTAGAGACAAGAAAGGCGAGATGATGACGATGCGCCTTCCGCAATCTCTTAGAGAACTGCATCAAATCAATAACCATGAAAACTTAGCAGACTCTATAAAGCAAACGCCCCATGTTAGTGTTTTGGTTGTGGAAAAGGACAAGATGAAATTAGACAGCAAAATATTTCGGGAATTTTTCAGCGAAACACTGACTCGTATTTTGACTAAGGTAAAGGAACTTTTGTCTAATATACCTGAGAAGATTGACACACTTATATTCGTAGGCGGCTTCTCCGATTGCACACTTATCAAACAAAAATTCAGAGATGAACTCAAAGATATGACTGTTATTATTCCGAACGAGGCAGTCTCATCCATTATGAAGGGAGCGATTGTTTATGGACGAGACACTTCTATCATTGAACAACGATTGTCCCGTTACACGTACGGACTTGACTGGAACGAGGACTTTGATCAGTCAATCCATCCAATGGATAAACGAGAAACTACAGATGATGGTTACATGTGCAAAGACGTTTTTCTCAAACTGGTTAATAAAAACGACCCAGTCTCGCCGAATGAACCGGCAAAAGAAATAGAAGCTTTTAAAAAATGGCAACATCAGAATGTGATAGATTTTCCCTTTTACAGATCAGAGTTCACTGAGTCTCCCAAATTCATTGACGATATGGGTTGCCAGCACGTAGGGACCCTAAGTATATCTCTCCCTGCAAGTATTGGAATCGATGATGGTGTGCTACTGAAGGTATACTTTGGTGACACCGAGCTGAAGGCTGAAGCCATTGATAGGAGAGGAAATAAATATCATGTCTCCTTCAATTTGTTTGAAACATAAGTCTAGAATATATATCCAAAAAAGTACTTTTACTGGTAGTTCTAGTGGAAGAAAAGTGTATGCGAATATAAAATCAAGAAAATGTAGAATTTTGATAGCTCAAACCCTATGGGACTTCACAAAACAGTTCGAATCAAGGATTGTGTGTGCCAAATATTGTTCAACATCATACCGTTCATGTACATGTATATACATCGAAATAAGAAGCGGCCTGGCCAAGAAAAATTGTTCGAACCATATGTCGTGTTCTTGTCATCCGTGTTCTAGCCACTTAGTTCTGCTGTACTTTTAGGCTCGCCTTCATTTCCCAAATGACATGATTTTGATGGACTATGAAATATTGACATGTGCGACGTGTACCGTCATTATGCCTCTAATGAGCATAATATGTGAAGTAGAAATATCATTTAAGTGACAATGTTAATGCTATCTATTCGCTATCTCCAGTAAACATTTCGCAGAATTCTTACCATGACTAAATGTATAACATTGTATACAGTGTGTGATAAAGTTATTAGTCTGGAGTCTAGAAAAGTTTTTTACGCACAAACAATATTTAATTTCATGTTGTACATCTGTTTTACAATGGATAGTTATGTATTCATATATACTCTAATAAAATACAAAACGCTGCTGTCGCCCTTTATCTCTCTCATTGCTAATCATTAACGCTAAAATCTGACATATTAGCATGGTGCTTTTACTTTAAATGGAAAAGTTGTATTTCAATGATTCATGTTTCAAATTGAACAAAATCCTTTCTTGATAGTTTGAACTCATGTATAACAATTTGTCGTGGCAGGTGACTGTGATACTTGACTGGTCCCACAATCTAAAGTCATGATTGCAAGTGTCCATTTACTTGATTATTCATAAAATTATTTTTCCTTAAAAAATATGGAAATAATTTAACGATTTTTAACATGCTATGTTTCTTTTAAATTTTTTTTACATAAAATCTAAAAAAAGAATATCGGTCACTATTAATTCTGTGCGAATGTTAAGTGCCCAAACTTTGGAATTTCTGTTTCGGCTGTTGAAAACCTGGAGGTAAATTGAACAAAAACGTTGTTTGTTATTTCAAGAAAAAATGTGAATGTTAACGAGAAAAACAACCCTGAAAGTAATGTAATGTTTGCTGGCCGCGTTGTGAGGTTTTAATTTGCAATGTTTTAGAAGCTGATTTGCATTTTCTTGTATTTTTTGTCATAATTATTTTTAACGACATAGAATGATCTGTACTTATTAGCATGCTATTGATATAGATCTTTAGTGAACAGTAAAGACATTAAGCAATATTATAATAACACATTTTAATTGCTGGTTCTCAAGCAGAAATCAATCTAAACCATTGTGATGTCATTCCTGCCCCCTCCCCCAACCTGTAGAGCGTCATCCCTTGAACACATCTAAATGTCCTTGACCAAACACTGCTTACGAGAAAAGTGTTATCTAAAGAAAACACGACTGTCGGCGGGATATTTTTTATCACAAATAGAATTAAATTATATGTATAAATATAAACTTATCATTATAATAAGTCAGATAGTTCACAACACAAAACAACATTTTGGTTTTGTTTCAATGTCATGAACAAAAAATCGAAATTACTTGCTATGTCATTTGCTGCAGATGTACACGCATGTGTTTGTTTTCTGGACTAAAATCAGTTTTTGCTTTTTTAAATGAAAATATTAAAACAATACAAAAAGTGAAATGATAAAACGTGATTATTTTTTCATCTTACTGACCTGATAAAGTTTAGACTATAAGGTACTTATATGGTCTTTTCTATATAATAGTGCCGTTCTGGAGTAAGTACAGTTTATTCAAATTTCAACAGTAAAATTTGCCAATATCTAAAGAGTTTGGCAATATTAGTTGGATTGTTTTTCTGTTCCCGATTAAGAAGAATAAAATATGATCTACTAAATCACGCCAAGGCAGGAAGAATTGTTCCTAAAATGTCCACATTGGAATGTTGAAATCAATTTTCACTAATGATCACGTGTTAAATCAATTATTTGATCTGCTGGTTCTCATTCGACACTATATTTGCAGATGGCCTATTAAATACATGAAAAGGGAACTTAATTTTTTACTTGGAACATTAAGTGCTTAAATTATTTATGTTACAAACTCGTGGTACCGATCTCTGCTTACCTTCTCAACTTGCCTCACGTTTCCCATTACAATATATCCTACATTATTATCTGTGACTTATATCAACATGTCTACAAAGCCACACAGAGTTCTCTCCTACATTATCATCTGTGACTTATATCAACATGTCTACAAAGCAACACAGAGTTCTCTCCTACATTATTATCTGTGACTTATATCAACATGTCTACAAAGGCCACATAGAGTTCTCTCCTACATTATTATCTGTGACTTATATCAACATGTCTACAAAGGCCACACAGTGTTCTCTCCTATATTATTATCTGTGACTTATATCAACATGTCTACATAGGTCACACTGAGTTCTCTTCTACATTATTATCTGTGACTTATATCAACATGTCTACAAAGGCCACACAGAGTTCTCTCCTACATTATTATCTGTGACTTATATCAACATGTCTACTATTATCTGTGACTTATATCAACATGTCTACAAAGGCCACACAGAGTTGTCTCCTATATTATTATCTGTGACTTATATCAACATGTCTACAAAGGTCACACTGAGTTCTCTCCTACATTATTATCTGTAACTTAAATCAACATGTCTACAAATGCCACACAGAGTTCTCTCCTACATTATTATCTGTGACTTATATCAACATGTCTACAAAGCCACACAGAGTTTTCTCCTACATTATTATCTGTGACTTATATCAACATGTCTACAAAGCCACACAGAGTTCTCTCCTACATTATTATCTGTGACTTATATCAACATGTCTACAAAGGCCACACAGAGTTCTCTCCTACATTATTATCTGTGACATATATCAATATGTCTACAAAGGTCACACTGAGTTCTCTCCTACATTATTATCTGCGACTTATATCAACATGTCTACAAAGCCACACAGAATTCCTGTACCATTGGCCTTCACTTAAACTTGACCATTTTGAGTTGATTAAGTTGTTTAATGTTTGATCATTTATTTTGTAGAGTATTCGTATTTTTGTAGTAAAAGCTCGAACTACTTTCGTCATTTCAGGTTATGCTGTGAGCACAAAGAATAAAATGCATAAATGTTTTTTTAATCAAAATGTACGGTACACAAATATGTTAAGTGCACTAACGGTCACCTGATAGGTGAGAAGTGTTATTTTTATGTTTTTATTATTCTCTCTCTCTCTCTCTCTCTCTCTCTCTCTCTCTCTCTCTCTCTCTGTCTGTCTCTCTGTCTCTCTCTCTCTCTCTCTCTCTCACACATGCACACGAACACACACACACACACACACACACATACACACGCACCCCCTCCCCCTCGTGTTTACATTAATTTCAAACACACATGCCCTTGTATAGCTGTGGGATTAATAAAATCTAAATGGCTTATGTGTAAAACGAAACTAAACTGTTTGTTTAAATAGATAACACATCGTTTAATTAAGTGATAGGATAGGATATATAGAAACAATAGCGAGTGACCTACATATACATATGAGAGTTATCACGGGACTGTGTAATCAGTAAAAAATGACACATATAGTTATACAGGATCATGTTGATATACGATGGAAAACCACAGCCTTAAATGGACTGGATAGGTTTTGAGCTTTCACTGGTATGTTTATTAACATTTATTTTCATATAAACAATAAACCGTTTAATGATTTTTTCATGTCTTGTGAATGATTTTCGAACTTTACTTTCTATATATATATATATATATATATATTATTACTTCTAATATATTCACTTAAATGACCCCTTTTGTATGGACAACATAAACCCGAGTCCGCTATTTTCCCCGTTTACTTTATGTTCTATTTGTGCATCAAAGGACTTATATTTATGGATACTATTATATGTATGAGCAGACACCAAAGTGTACCATTGTATTTGCCAACTATGGATGATGCCACGTGGGAGCAAAAACTGATCGTCGCTTCAATTGATTTTGGTTCCACCCATTCTGGATTTACCTTATCATACCTAGATGACTACGAAAGAGACAAGACCAGAAGTGTTACATGCATGTGGAAATCCGGGGATTACCCAGCGTATTTATTTTTTTTTTACTTTATATATGGATATATTTGATAAATATTGTGTTGTCACCTGTCATTATGTTAGTGATGTATAAATAGCATAAGAATGACCACCTATATATGCATATTCTCATCACCAGTTAACGAAAACATATTGAACAATTTCGTTTATATCTGTTTATCTTGATGAATTTCGGATACCTTCGATTCGGAAACCTATCGAGTATAACGTAAACGGTCGGAAGATTCCGGTCGTTCTTCTTTTATTCGTAAGACGGAAACTTCTTCGATTTTTATCAGTTATCATCAATCAATATTACGAAATTAAGTGACAGAAACTGTCGTTACGGTCATATGTGTTTCAATACTAGGTTGTTGTTTTCCATGACTTGTTTCATGCCAGATACAACATCAGTCCACACATTACATTCACATTTAGTCAGTGAAGACGAGACGTATCCATTTTATTTTAGTCAGTTGTATAAGACTAACATCAGTAGAATGCACAATCAATACGATATTATTAGTTACAATGTTTAATACTAAATCGTGTTTTCTACAGCCATATCTTGCCCTTTCAAACTTAAGTTAGTAATGAACATCCAATTTGATTTTATACTTATTGCATGTAACTTTCTGTTTGAGTCTGATCAGCAATTCGTAGTTTTCCATGGTTTGCTCAAGCATATCATAGCATCATTATTTTAGATTTTTCCTGTTTAATGAATTGTAACATATAATTTATTTTACAGAACGATAAAAACACCAACATGCATTTTGCTGGACCCAAACTACAAATTTGATTCATTTGGCCTCGAGGATGAGGACAAATATGCAGAATTAGTAGAGGATAAAAAACACAATGAATGGCATTACTATCGTCGCTTCAAGATGAAACTATTTGACAAAGAGGTAACCATTGTTGCAAGAAACACAACAAATGGAGTTCTTATACATGACGTGGATTGAACACTTTTTCAATAGTAACTGATTTATTGTTTTATGGTTTAGTTAATGCTCAATTATTTTAGCTTAATTAAGAAGGAAGCCATGGACTTGACGTATGGACCGCTTTTTCGAGTCCGATTACTGAGTAGAACCAGTATAGAGTGTTTTTATTTCAGAGGCATCGGGTTAAGCTCGGAATCGAACCCACAACCTCTGGTCTAAGCGACCAACACTCTATTCACTACACTATCGCTCCGCTTAAAACTTTTTTTATATCTTAAGGTTACGCTTATATTAATACAATGTGTGTTTCCTCCCTCTCGATCAGGTAAATTGGGATTTATTTTTCGAAAATAAATGCATTGGTGCACTACTCTGACAAAACTATTTAGTAATTTACCATTGAATTGGTTTACCTTGCTATCCTGAATACGGAATCGCTAACTTTACAAATAATCTGACTAAGAAGAGTATAATTTCTTCCGTAGTTAACTTCATATATCTGTTAGATCTGCGCAAAAGAACGCCAGCGTCATAAAATAATCAATAAGCACATAAGCAGACGTCATTACGTAGAAATATATGAATGACTCAGGTGGTATTTCAGTGTTGGTTTTAATTTACAAAGTGTTTTAAAAATATTTTTTTTCAAAGGATGTCATTTGCTAATGAAAATATTCACTCTTGAAATTCAATTTATACAAGCTTATAAATACATTTTTATTAACAGAAAACAACAGTTTATTAAAAACTCTACATCTCATTATGTTACACGTTTGTGTCAACATCTGTGTAATAAATTATATCACAGCTTATTTGTTAAAGTTAAACGCATACCAAATGCACCAGGATACTTTTTGGACTTATATATGCGACAAATAGATTTAAGATTATAAGATGCCTATGACGCTGTACCCAAACATGAATATGCTCCCTAATGTACTTAGTACTATTTATACTTAACCCTCGATATATTCCAGAAAGGAAACTCAATATCACTTGAGTCCCGTATTAAAGATGCCGAAGGTCGAGAGTTCCAAGCCCTAGCAGTATTTGCTTTCTCCATCGAATACTTGAAGAAACAAATATTCGAAACTGTATCAGAAACATTTCCAAATGTACGGGAAGATGATATTTACTTCGTGTTAACAACCCCTGCCATCTGGAGTGAAAGGGCTAAACTGTTTATGAGAAAAGCAGCCAAAATGGTAATATCTTGTACATTATCAACTATCCTACTATTTATATATTCAGTTACGTTCAATATGTATTTATATTCCGTAATAATTAGTTTAATGCAAAAATACACCATAGTTATATCTATGAAATGCAAAAGTGAACAAGGAATTAACAAATGTATACATATGAATTTACCTTTTTCAAATTTCCGTTTTGATGTGAGTTTTCAATATATATTTTATTGCCCTCCAAGTAGAACGACGTCATTATACTTTTGTTTCGTGACATTCATATTAGATTATTCATATGGGATTACTGACCTCCCAGTAGAACGATATCATTATAAGTTTGTTTCGAGCTTCTCGCATTAGATTATTGACATGCGAATATTGTTCTCCCAGATACCGTTATAATTTTGCTCCGAGCCACTTATATTAGATTCTTTACATAAGATTCTTTATATTAGTTTTGTTGATTGAGCTACATGCAGTTGCATTGCGTGTACCCGATTCATTTCAATTGTACTAGCAGTCACAATGAATTGTTTAAAATTATGTACATGTTCTATCGAAATAGTAAGGAGCTCTTCAAAACTTAATCCAAAAAATATTACCAAGCAAAGATTCCTGCTGACCACCTACGGATAGCTCTGGAACCTGAGTGTGCAGCAGTGTTTGCTAAGGAGTTACCCGATTCAGCGCGTGCTAGCAAAGTTATGGGACCGGGATCTTGCTTCATGGTTATAGATCTTGGGGGTATGCTGACGTTTAACAGTTATTTTATGCGATATAGCGAATATGCAACTATGTTAATTGATTTTTCTTTATAACTTTGACATTAATTCAATGTAATGATACAAAATAATGAACGTTATAAAAAGGTCCAATCAATCATATGGTCATATATCAAATAAAATATCTAGTTTATAATATGTGATGAAAATGATCCATTTAAAGCATAGATGCACAAAAAGAACTCTGGTTAAGTCCCATGGATCCAAATTCAACAGTACACTGCCATGCCATGCAAGAATATCAGTACCAATGTAATACATATACTTATGTCCCTAAAATATACATGCATATTTGATAGTTAGGACGCATTTATCAATGTATTTGCAGGAGGAACTCTAGATATAACAGCATACAGAGTAAATGGCAAGGGTAATCTCGAAGAAATCATAACGCCAGATGGAGGTCCATGGGGTGGTGATAACATTAATCTTAAATTTGAAGGATTTTTGATATCTTTAGTTGGTGGTCAAGCTTTTTCCGAATTTAAAATAAATCACAGAGAAGACTTTTTAGAATTGCAACGTTTGTTTGAATATAAGAAATGTGCATTTCAAGATAAGCATGGCAAAAACGTTAGAATGCGCATTCCGGATTCTCTTCGACGACTTCATAAAGAAAATCATCGGGAAAGTTTAGCAGATTCTGTTAGACAAACATCCCATGCCGATAGCGTATTTGTTAAAGACGATAAAATGAGGCTAAATGGCGATACATTTAGACATTTTTTCAGTGAAACTTTCGACAACATATTGTGCAAGATAGAGGAAGTGTTAAAAGTGAAGTGTGAACATGTCGACACGCTGGTCATCGTTGGGGGATTCTCTGATTGCAAACCTATCAAAGAATTGTTAAAGGGCAAATTTAGTCATAAAACCACTATTATTCCAAACGAAGCCGTGGCATCAATTATGAAAGGAGCGATCATATATGGACGAGACAAATCTATTATTGAACAAAGACTTTCTCGTTACACGTACGGACTTGACTGGAACGAGGACTTTGATCAGTCAATCCATCCAATGGATAAACGAGAAACTACAGATGATGGTGACATGTGCAAAGACATTTTTCTTAAACTGATTAATAAAAATGACACTGTGTCGCCGAATGAACCGGCCAAAGTAATAGAAGCTTTTAAAAAATGGCGACATCAGAATGTGATAGATTTTCCCTTTTACAGATCGGAGTTCACTGATTCCCCCAACTTCATTGACGATATGGGTTGCCAGCACGTAGGGACGCTAAGTATAACTCTTCCTGCAAGTATTGGAATCGATGATGGTGTGCAACTGAAGGTATACTTTGGTGACACCGAGCTGAAGGCCGAAGCCGTTGATAGAAGAGGAAATAAATATCATGTTTCCTTCAATTTGTTTGAAACACAAGTCTAGAATATAAAAAAAGTAATATTACTGGTAGTTCTAGGAAAAGTAAAAGTGTATGCAAACATAGAATCAAGAAAATGTTCTAGTTTTATGCCTCGCCTTTATTTCTTAATTACATGGCTTTGATGGACTATGGAATATTAACATGTGCCTTGTGTATCGTCATAATGCCTGACAATGTTAGTGCTATCTATTCGTGATAGTACGTTTTACAGAATTCTTATTATAAGTAATTGTAGTATGTTTTATGCAGTGTGCGATTTAGCTATTATTCTGGAGTCTAGAAAAGACTATCACGCATAAACTATAGTTCATGTTGTATTTTAACAACGGATAGTTATGTATACATACCCTAACAACTCCAACCTCACTATCATATACGTATTTAAAGCATTTTCATTGGACATCGTCAATTTATAAAAACATTTATTTTCAACAAAACCCCATGGCGCCGGACTATTATTTATTTTTCTCCCGTAAACAAAGAAGCATCGACACTTTAATGGTCGGTTAAATATAATACGAACGAAAATGTCGTGCACCACGTTTCTACATTTATTTTAATTCTAAAATGCAATATAAAAAAGTGTTAGCTATTTTCTTCAGTTTATTGTTTTATTGCTTTCTTTGGTTCAGCGATGTTAACCGAGCGCCACAAGAAACGAAATATTAAAACTTGAGAAGTCTGATAAGTATAACGAGTGCGATATGCCAGTTTGAAATATACAAACTTACAAACTTTCCCGATACTAGGCTCATACTATATGTAATATATTGCAATTGGCTGTCATTTATATGCGGCTTCACTTTTCATTCACTTGTAAGAATTTTCCTTGAATTATTTCTTTAAAATCCGAAGGTGTCCCAAAGGAAACTGTTTAATAGTTTTATATAATTTAAAGTCCAAGTTGCTTGATATATTCAATGTACATGTAATCTTAAACTGTTACTAGTTGTATTAATATTTGTTTTTCAGTTAACGCAACCTCTATCGTCAGTACAGCAAAAGCTGGCATAGCATAAATTTATATACCCAAATTAGACATCACTGGTGTTAAAATGTGACTTTTATACGATTTTAACAGATGTATGTATTTATGAGCATTTGAGGAATTTTTTTTTAATCCTAGTGTTTCACTGCGCTCTCTTTAAAAAAAATCAAGCTGGTCAACCTACCATTTTGTATGCATTTTTATGTGCTGGATATATTACTGCTATGAAAGAAATTTATGTGAAATATTTTTACCGTGGTAATCCTAGACGTTATTTTATATAGAACAAAATTCAATTGCGTATTGAGACCTTAACCCCAAATGAAAAAAAGCTGGAGATTCTATGCATGTCCCAAAATTCATAGCAATTGAACACTTACTAAACTGTGACGTCGTTCAAACTTTCACTGAAACAACTGACCAATCAAGTGCTCAAATGTGGCATTAACAACATTGCTATTGAACGGACCCAGTCGAAATTCGTATGTGCTTAAAATTCGTATATGGCTTTTAGACAGGACAGCTACCTGTAACATAACATTAAAACAACGATGTAAAGAACAATACTGATTGAAATGCCTGTCACATTTATTTGTATATGAATGAAAAAAGTATTTGTATCTGATACAAAACTGTATTAAAGTTTGTTATTTTCTGTTCTGTAGTGTTTATGCTCGCGATCCTTGAAGTGTGTATTCATTTGTCAGCGTGTGCTTTTAAACATATATTTTTTTAAAAAATGTCATTGTTTTTTAGGTGCTTCTTCTTAAAGAATAAAATATCAATATTGAACATATATCGACATAATGTTGCTTTTATATACCATATATTATAATAAACATCATGTATTTCCATTGACTTTTTTCTGTATTTGGCTTTTCTGATAAATATTATCAGGATATATAAACCCAAATATTTCACTGTTCACACGACAAGTAACGAAAGTGCTTCAGTTTAACTAGACACCCCGGGAAGTGATCTATGTATCTTCCATATGGATATTCAACGCTTCAAAATTAACATTGACATTCTTCAAATGCAACCATATGACACTAACCTATCCTCTGAAACCTAGCTCACCTCGGCAATACGGATTTATTAAAGTTTAACCCAATTTTTACATATCATACCATATTTGCGGTGGTGTCCTGGTGAACACACGTTACCACATCCTTGGACGTTAACAATATGCATTTCTTGTACCGGAATAGAGGTTTTTTGCTATCCAATAAAATGTTAATATAAATTGGTCGTTCCATCGTCCTCTTGACAGTTATACCTCTTTCTGTACTGAGACCTTATTGAAGAATGTTTGAATAAACTCTATAACATCTTTACTAACAATAGAATTATCACAGGGAACTTTATCTCTAACCTTTCTAACACCAGAAACAACAAAATAACAAACAACATTAATTTATATAAATATAGTTTAAACGAACTCATCACTAAACCTACTCATTTTACAGGGTCTTTAAGACTTGATCATTGTAAATACTAACACTAATATAATTACAAGTTTTGTTGCAGATCCATTTATTCCTAACCTTGCACATAATAACTATCCAATTTTTACGAAATCCTGAGGTGACAACAGCATGAATTTTATAGAGTAAAGATTGTTGACACATTCGACAGATACACTTCACAGTTCTACAACAAATCGTAATAAAGATAAAGACAATGCTAAATTTAACACACATTCTAAATGTAATACATACGTCGTTCAACAAAAATCTTGAAGCTATGATCGACTTTGAAAATGCTTAACAATTGTTTGTAGCCGTAGGTACATTTAGTAAATTACACTGACAATCAATTGCCGTTATTTTTAATCCTGTCAAAATCTGTATAATATCATTATACCCCAAGATACTATAGTTATTAGAGTTATTTGAAAGACTTGATGGATATATGGCTTCAGATCCTAATATAATTAGCCCTTGTATTCTTAACGAAGGATTTGTCGAATCTTCAATTCTGTTGTCTAATTATTTCAATATACCTTTACATCTGTATCACGTTCCTTCCTGGAAACAGGCTCATGCTATTACCGTTTTCGAAATGGCCAACCACTAATTTTCATTTTCGGGCCCGATTAGCTCAGTCGGTTACGTGACTGACTATCAATCCAGGGGTCGTGAGTTCGAATCCCCCGCCCGGCAACAGTCTCCGTGATGATTGATATAAGACATTGTGTCTCATTATCATTCGTCTCTCACCACTGATTCAAGTTGGAAAGCTATCAGTTACTTGCGGAGAAGGGGTGTGCTCGAATACGGGTTCGTCCAAGGAAACAGTGGTTAGGTTAACTGATCCTCTGTTAGCCCTCGATGGCATAAAAATAATGCTAAATATTCAATCAATCAATCAATCATGTAAAAAATATGAAATGAAATAAATTGTGGGTAGGTGTCTTTCAATAGTTATTTAACTTCTGGAAACAAACTACGTTTCCCTGTTCCGTCAGATTTCATCACTGGAGACTATAATTAATGAATTTACCTATCTTTATAATGAATTATGTAGAGCTTTTGGTGGCATCAAGGAAACTCGAATAGTATTCTGTGCCAATACCAAAGCGTTCAATCGTCCTGAGATAAAGATTACTTTAATTTCAAACTTTAAAAATGTTGGTGTAAAGGATACAACAAAAGCCTAGTCTAACTGAAATGAATGACAACACGGCTGGTAAGCCACAATACTTTATCTTAGGACATATTCTCTTCTTGGTTACGTTAATGTTAATGGCATTATTTCACCATCGGATAATAAAACGATTATTTGCAAATGATGCTAGTTTATTTTTAATTGTTGACAATCCAACTGTTGCTAGGACCTTAAACCCCGACCTTACCAGTATATATGATACTTGATCTAATTAATGGCTTGTGAGTTTTAACACATCAAAAATAGAAAATACTCACACTAACAAGCTCTTTCGCCTATTGCATACTATGAATAAAAGCTTGTAAATTACGTTAAACATTTTAAAGTCAAACAATTTACCTGTAACCTTATCCAACGATGTTAGTGGCATAATAAGATTGTATTTGTTAACATTCGTGTGTGGACACGTATTGGAAATCTTCGGAGCTTGAAATTTATTCTGGATCGCAAAACCTTAGAACGTTTTATTATCACTAAACACAAGAGATTGTTATGAAAACTGTATGGATATTGGAGCTTAACCAACTGTTTATTTTGTTCGGCTAACGAAAATCTCATTTCTTACATACACATCTCAGACAATAGTGCAGATCATTAATCACCATATCTTAACAAATCTACCTTATACTTATAGATATTCCTGTGTACCTGTTTAACAACTATTCATTTAATTTTATTGCCATAAATCCACTAAACAAAGACGAATTTATTTTGCAATGAATGTACACTTTCCCAACAAAATCTCCCTCAGTTCTCTCCAGATTATTCACAACACGCTAACGGAATTATTTTGAGAAATGTTAAAAAACTCAAATTCCTAATATCAACCCAGTAAATTGCACATTGAGGTCTCACTTAAGAATTACCTCATTTTCATGACGGTAACAAAATTCTAACGCCCAAGAAATAAGAGCTGTGTAAATCGGTCAAGTATAATTTTGTTTAAAATACATACAATTGCCATATTTCTTTGGGAAAATGGAACATTTCCAAGAATTCTGTCAAGTTTGGATGGCATTGTGTACTGTTTGACGAAGCTATATAACATTATTAGGATGCGTAGTGAGACAGTGCAACACATGGGCATGTTTTTATTTCTGCATAAAAGGACCAACAAATGGTTACCTATGGGAACAAGGGACTTTTAGAACCATTGGTAATGTATTCAGCGTTTCAGAAGTGCATATCTTTATATGTAGAACAGTACAAAAATGTTTTTGTTGTGTGTCTCACACAACAAAAACATTTTGGACATACATTTATTGTTGTCAAGCTGCATTTGGCGTCGCTTGAAAACGTTGTTCGTTCGAATATTGTGTTCTATTATGCTTTTCAGTTATCATTTTATTCGTTCTTTTTTCTTAATGTATTACAATTCTTTAATCACTTTTGTTTTTTCAAAATTAGTTTCTTATGGAAATTAAATGAACGGCAAGTCATACCATATTGTGATATATCTCGATGAAGAGGAATTATCATTATCATTAAGCTTTTGTACAGATTCATTCTATTTTGTACTTATGTATTTATATATGTAAAAAAATTAGAATACATATTGTTTAAACCAACGTAATTACGAAAAATGTCGATGCTTATAACAGTTTTTATAGTGGTCTATAGAAAAAAATTATTCAAACCATCTGCTTTTGCAGTTAGCACAGTAAATCTTCATACTGATCCACGCTACACTCACTACGTATTTGACTGGATATGCTTATGAATAATGAATGTAATCGCGTATGTATGTATGTATTAGTTGTTGTTAACCATTGTGCTTTTAATTTGTCAATTTGGCGAACATGCTACGATAATTGTTGAAAACATAAAATGTGGTTCTTGTAAATATGTCTGATTGATAGATGATAGTTGAATGATGATTGGTTACTATTTCATACTAAATAACTTTACAATTATTGTGGATTTAGTTAATTATACATTTAACAACGATCGTTGTTTATTCAATTATATATGATCTAACAACATAGGCAAATACCTGGTGACTAGTTAATAAAGATTTATGTATTTTAACTTATGCAGACTTGTATATGATAGGTCAATAGCTTATTATGAGTGTTGACTTATCCTAATCTGCCCAACAGGTCTGAAATACTGAAGACGCTATGCAACTTCAGGTATTTGTTTGAGTGCAACTATGGTTGTTTACTACAAATGTAGTCGCTCTAAAATATGTGTTTACATACTGCGAGTTAGCGCTCGTATATGTTTAATAAAGTGTGATGTGTAGCG
The DNA here is from genome assembly GCA_029582155.1 of Panopea generosa. Classification (NCBI taxonomy): domain Eukaryota; kingdom Metazoa; phylum Mollusca; class Bivalvia; order Adapedonta; family Hiatellidae; genus Panopea; species Panopea generosa. Next base: position 66,849,854 of record CM055896.1, on the reverse strand, counting down.
AGGCTTGATGAACTGATTCATATGCAGATTTAAAGTATATGTAAAGGCATCAAAAAATTTATAAACATATCTTTTTCATATTCGACTTATATCAATGTTTGTTCTAATGAACAGTCCTAACGTAAGGAAACATAACGATTCGTTAAATATATAAAAGGACATATGTTCGTATTGCTTGCCGATATCCTTGACTTCAAGTCAGGATTATATAAATTATAAAGTGTTCTATATTGCTGTGCAATTGTGATTGGGAGTCGGGGTCAAATCTAGTGCAAATGTCTATATTTTCTCAACCCGGAGTAACAGCCAATTTCTTCCCCCATGCTAGTTATATACCCGGGGAGGACATCAGCTAGCTAATACCTTCCCAGAGGAAGTAATCAGCTAACTGATTCTTTCCCACACCTAGCTGATTTCTTTCCCCGGTGACAGAATTGGTTTCCTGTTTTTCCCCTTATATTTTTACTTTCGGTTGAGGGGAAAGAATTGGCTAGCTGGTTCGTTGCCCATCCCTACTTATACTTTGACTTCCAGATGGTAATAATTATCCAGCTGATGTTTAGGAAACAGGGAAGATTTGGCTAGCTAATCTTTTTCCATCCCTTATATTTTGACTTTCTATGGGGATATAATCGGCTAGCTGATACTCCCTCCCCCCCTTTATATTTTGTCTTTCTTGGAGTATATATTTGGCTAGCTGATTCTTTCCACAACCCCTATCCCATTTATATTTTTACTTTCAGGTGGAAATACTTGGCTAGCTGATTCTTTCCTCTCATATGTTTTGACTTTCTGTTAGTTGTGGGGTATAATTGGCTAGCTTATTCTCCACTCCCCCCCCCCCCCCCCACCCTCCCGCCCCCCATACACACAGCTATATATTTCGATTTTTTATGTTGGGAGGGAGGAGAATTGGCTAGTTGATCTTTTCTAACCTTATATCTTTTCCTTTCAAGGGAGGAAAGAATTGGGTAGATCATTCTCCCCCCACACCTCTCTCAAATATTTTGAATTTATTTCTAATGGTGGGAGGGGGGAAATTGGATAGATGTTCCTTTCCCACCCTTACATTTTGACTTTCTGGGGTGATAAAATTGGCTAGCTGATTCCTACCCCTTTATATTTTGACTTTCAGGTGGAAATAATTGGCTAGCTGATTCTTTCCCCCGTTAAATTTTAACTTTTTGTTAGTGGGAAAAATTAGCTAGCTTTTCCTTTTTTCTTTTCCCATTAATATTTCGACTTTCTAGAGATAATTGGCTAGCTAATTCTTCCCCCTTCCCATTTATATTTTGACTTTCTGTTTGGGTGAAAGAATTGGCTCGCTGATTCTTTCCCCACCTTATATTTTGATCATCTGTTGGGGACGGGGATGGGTTGAATTAGCTAGCTGAGTCTCCACCGCCCATATATTTTGATTTCTTTTTTATGTGGGAGGAGGGAGGAATGGCTAACTGAACCGTTCCCATCCTTATATTTTGACATTCTGAGGTTTCTAGCTGATTTTTTCCCCAATTTATTTTTAATTTCAGGTGGATAATTGGCTAGCTGATTCTTTCTCTCCCTTATGATTTGACTTTTGGGTGATGAGGGGTGGGTAGAATTTGCTAAAGCAAATTCTTATTATATATTATATATTTCTTATTTATAGTTTTACTTTCTGGAGAGAATTGGCTAGCTGATTCTTCCCCACCCCCTTATATTTTGATTTTCTGTTTGGGGGAAAGAATTGGCTAGCTGATTCTTTCTCCATCTTAAATTTTTATGTTGAGGATGGGGGATTGGGAAGAATTAGCTTGCTGATTCTTCACCGCCAATATACTTCGATGGGAAGGTAGGGGGATTGCCTAGCTGAACCTTTCACATCCTTTGCCAGCTGATTATTTCCTCCTATTTATTTTTACTTTGAGATGGAGATAATTGGCTAGCTGATTCTTTCCCGCCCTTATATTTTGACTTCTGGGTGGAGAGGAAGTAGAATGGACTAGCTGATTTTTTCCCAATCCTTACTTTCTGGAGAAAATTGGGTAGCTGATTCCCCACCCACTCCAACAGAAAGTCAAAATATAAGACGGAAAAGAATCATATATTTGGCTAGCTTGATTCTTTCCCACCATTATATTTTGACTTTCTGGTTAGATCTTTCCCTTATATTATTGAATTTTAGGTGGTGGTTGCATATATAATTGGCTGACTTATTCATTACCCCTTATATATTGACTTTCTGTTGGAGGGAAACAATTGGCTTGCTCATTATTTCCCCATCCCTACTTATATTTTGACTTTCTGGATAGAATTGGCTAGCTGATCCCCCTCCACTCACATCCTTCAACAGAAAAGAATCATAATATATTTCAATTTATTTTTAGGTGTCGGGAGGTGGGGATTGGCTAGCTTGATTATTTCCCCATCTCTAAATTTTCAATGACAATTGTTCCTTCGTTGCAAAGTGTATTATACCCTCTATTTCTACTTGTTCGTGTTCGTGGTGGCCTATGTTCTTTATTCTGAACCTCGTTCAGGGTATAGGTCATGGTGGACGTGTCATTAAAAACCGCTGGAATATGCCGAGTCAGTAAAAATAACTATTAATCATTAATATATGTAAACCCGCCATCTTGTTTGGAGGAGGGATTTTTTTGAGAGTATAGATGCGTGACGCATTGATCCATTTAATACAAGGTCATAGTTATGTTATATGGTTACTGCAGACGATTTACGTAGGTTCGATGTACTATCTGAGACGTTTGTATACAACAGCAGACAATGTTCGGCAGATTTACTAATTGAATTTTATCCCAACTGTTAAAGTGTATCACTTAAAGGTCTGGATTTATTTATCACAATAAGTTATTATATAGGTATGCTTTTCGTTACGGTTTAAATCTGCCAATATGATCCATTGTGTGGCGTCATTCAATGGCTTCAACACTCTTCCATACAGATATAGATTCTGATGAATGATAATACATTTGTCAATAACATCTCAATTTATTAAAATATGCACAAGAACATGCATTATACTCACTAACATGAACTTTAAACTTTCAACAACATGTATCTGTTAACACGATATGTACGGCGTAAATGAAGCGTTAACGAAAGGGAGATAAATGTTGACAAATAAAAGAGTAGACGTATTGAGATATATAAATTAGGCGTATGTATAGTTCTGCGATTTATTTTAGATGCTCTCTAACAGGAATAATTAACGCATGCGCATATACATAGTATAGAGATACATGGTTTAGATAATACATAACACTTATAGATCAAATTACAATATGCAACATGCAGGATGATACAAATGTAAGAGTTTCATGCCATAAAAATATAAATTAAGCTTGAGGGAATACATATCCATCGAGACAATCACTCCTCAAATTAATTGAGGTAACACATCCGCATTCCTCAAGTAAGTTTTGTCATCTGCATATACATTAACTATAGTTAAACATAATCACCTCAGTTATTCTATAAGCATAAAGATTTAATAAAGTTTCTTACACTGCAAAAAATTCACATGTTTTCGCTGTGAAGATATTCACAAAAACACGTCAGCCACCAACTTTAAACTATTTAGGTGTGTATGACAAATAAATCACTGATCCATTTCGCAGATTGTCGTAGCCACCCGAGTCAGTATGTTTATATATAAACATTATCGGAGCATCGCATTACATAGGGTAACGGGACACATTAACACTCGTTGCTATAGCAAAGAGATCTAATTTTAAATATACCAGGTGATGTGATTTTAATATTAGTTATAGAAATGATACACGTAAAAGCTAGTCACTCGTTATCAAATGTCGTTTATTTCATTTATTTAAGAAACAAAAAATGTCCATTACATAGTGTTGTCATAAAACCTCCCAATAATAATAGTAAACAGAACTAATACGTGCGTCCGATTATGGATATTTTAGGAGCGTTTCGCATTCGATCTAATTCATATTCGGCCCACTTATTCACCCGGTGTAAAGGACTTTCTGCGGCGTCTTCTCCCCCTCCTCTCTGTCGAACTGCAACCCGACTCCTGAACTCTGGAGGATCGTATCGCTTATGAATGTTAAGTACTTTCTCTTTTTAGCTTCGTCAGTATCATAATCATCGATTATCTTCAGCTCCTCAGCGGGTTTTTCAATCGCGGAATACAACGGATCTTTGAGCATAGCGTTCATCCATTCAACCTTGGCCGCGAAATCATCCGCCATGTTTTTCCTGTATTTAGGTCTCATATATCTATATATTCTCTGTCGAGTTACCTCCTCCGTGGCACCCTCCGTTTTTATGTACAGTTCCACCTTTTCCTCATATTCAGATTGGTACTGAGTAACAACTTTCTCTACAATAATATCCCAGGGATCTAAAGAATCCCGTTCTTCATATTCGTTGCTACTGACGTCAACTGAGTCTATCATTGTTTCCTTATCACCAATCGATTTCAATTCCGAATCACTTTCGTCGGCGTGAATGGTTTTCTTGTGACGTAACATGTTGTCACGCCTGCCAAATGATTTATTGTAAATGTCGCAAGTGAACATGTAGTGTCTCCGCCAATAATGAGGAGTGAGGAGAAGGAGTTGCTTTAAATAGAGAGAGATATCGCCCCACGAACAAGTGGAAATAGAGTTTATAATACACGACTGCTGTCAACTCTCGCCCATGTCATAAAAGAATAAATTTGAAAGTATTTTATAGTGTCTTGCGCAATGGCAAAGCTTCTATTCATATCCCTTCGACATTAAAACTTGATGTCGTACTAAACCTATAATATTTTGAACCTGTCACCAAACCACGTTCCCTTGATCCCACCCTGCAATAATGGTTTAGTCACTTATTTTCGACGCATATTAGCGGAAAGAAGGAAGTTTGATATCTGCAAAAGGATATTCATCAATCAATTGTTGAGTAAGTACAGATTTTCGAAATGAAATATAAAATAAGTTAAAGCAGTAGAGTTAACATATATGTACAGGTACAATTACGCATCACAGGTACAATTACGCATCACGGAATGAATAGGTAGAAGTACATCCGTTTCTATATGCTATTTATGGAGGTGGGGTGATCAGTTTGTAAACAATCAGTATGTGTTAGACCTGATTTATAGTCCGAATTCACTAACTATCATTTAGTTTAACATTCTGTGTGTTAAATCATGAACGTAAGATATCATTGATTCTATTTTTTTTCTTCATATACGTATATATATATCGATCGATATATATATATATGTAGTATTTAAAACGATTACACATGGTGTGTGATACCATGCATAGGGGTATCGATTGTGTTATTTTGAACAAAAAAAAACACCAGAAAGATCATCGAACCCATTTCTTCATTTTAATGACACATTGCTATGTTTTGATTAGTGGATACAGTCGATTCAATGGTTGCGTGTTAACATTGTTAAGTTCGAACATAAGAAATATAAACACACCTTTTGTGTATTAAAATACGGATAGTATTCTTGTTTTATTTATAGATCACACTACACTACGGATATGCGATAAGCACGTATATGTTGGTCATTGCTACACACCTATCATATAAATAGCAACATAACAACAATATGCTATAACCAGACGTGTGGTTTAATGAGATACAGTGCAGTCTGAGATATACAAAGGAGCCAAAAATATACATTTTATAAATTGGAAATTCACTAAATTTTAAAAAATAGAATTTTCTCTATCTTTTCTAATGTTGAAAAGTAAACAAAAGTACTGTATTATTAACAAACCTGGTACATAAACCATCGATTATTTTTTCTTTTTCATAGAACTGTACATCTATGTAATGCTAGAGCAAAACACTGTACTATTCTTACATATAAAAATAAAAACAATATTTTGTTATTTCACTAACTTTAAAAGATATTCACAACTCTGTTTACTAAATTAATGTTAAAAATCTTTTCAACGACAAAACGAAATTCTTTGTCTTATTATCTTAACACGAACCGATTCACCCAGGAAAAAAACATAGATGAAAACCATGTGAATTTTAGTACGGAAAAACTCTGGAAACCCGTACCCGTTTGTCAATCGTTGGGTCGCTTGAATGCTGGGCCTCATTTAAAGTGGATATATATCGTTCAAATATATCGTTCGTTGACAATTTGAAACTGTTAAATTGTTATAAATCAAAAAAGCAATCGGGCACCATTAAAATCACGTCCTTTGTAATGTTACCTTATTATTGTGTACTTTATCACCAGTCAAGTGTTATGTAGAGTTTTGTTGTATGCATGCTTAAATTAAAAATGGAATATCAAAGAACGTGTTTTAAGTTGTTTTAACCTAGGCTGCCAAGTCATAAATGATTCTCATGTGAAAAATAAGATATTTATTTATATATTTATCACTTAATATGATTCTCATAAGCTAATTTTCTATGATTGTCACATAATGGGTTTCTTATAAGAATCATACACGGTAAATAAAATAAGCTTCTTTCATGTCATAAAATTATATGAGAATAACATGAAAAGTATGGGAATCATATGAAACCTAATCTGTTTTCATATGATTTACATTTTTATAATTTAGTCATATGAGACTCATTAGGAATTAACTATCATATGATTCTCATAGGAAAATTATCATATAATTATCATATAAATATATTTTCATATGGCAGAGAAATATATGAGAATCATATGAACACAATATGAGAAGCACAATAGAAATCTATATATTGAGCAAATGCAACATCATCTATTTTTTATAAATGTTCTTATGATAATTCATTTATATGTACCCTGTCGTATGAGAATCATATATGAGTCTCATAAATAAATATGAGAGGGGTTCATATAAAAATTATATGTCGTTTTATTACATTTATACCTAAAAATAATAACAAAATTTTTTACAAAATATGTTTTAAATCAAGCACCGGTATTGGGGCCTCGAAATACCGAGGCCAGTATGGCCCCAGTACGAATTTATATTTGCCCCGGTGTTAAACAGACTGCGTGTAAAATGACGTCGTTTTCCAGCGAACAATGATAAATAACTCGTCAACGTCATAGCAACCGAATGCGATCATCAGAAAAGTCGAAACTTTCGCCATTTGCGTTTGGATGGAGCCATTAAACGCAATTCTTCACAAAATTCAGACATATAAGAGAGGAAGACACCCGCAGATTTATGGAAAGTATGAAAATCACTAACAATAAGCTAAAGACAATGAGCAACGTTGGAAAATTTCAAAACTGGCCGTGCAGCGAAAACTTTACTGTTCATTTTGAAGAATGTGGCCTTAGTTCGATTTTATTTGAGTAGGTGGGGAAATGACAATTCTGAATATGAGTCAGATACAAACAAGTCGTACCAGACCAGTATACATCGGTAGCTACAAGAGCACGATTATCAAGGGAATTTAAGAAGGACGATTTGTTTTTAGCATTCAACTAGGAAGTCTTTGAAACGAACTGGACTTTGAAACAAGAGGCATAGGTCAACGCATTTACAAATGGCAAGATTAACATAATAAAACAGAAGGACTTGTTAATATGTTGTAAACCCATTTCGCCTGTCAAAGTGGAGATCATAGTTCTATTCCCTGACAAGATAATGTTTTTTAGTATATTTTTGTCTTTTTTTCTTCTATTGTTAACTCTTTCCTTTTAAATAAAAAAGATACCATAGTATATAACGGAAATTCAAAGTCGTCAAATAGACATATATAGGTATAAATGTAATAAAAAGGTTATATTATGATAAAGCCCTCGGGCCAATAAGGAACACCAGAGCCAATATGACCAACAGGCACACCTCTACCATACAATAACCTCTAAGTATTGCCTGTGTATTACATACTATTCTAATACCAAAATAAACTGATGTAATTTCATTCTCCTTTCTAAGGTAAGGAAGGCAATACTTGACCGACATAATGGTAATAGGGAAGTCTGGAATGTGGCTAGGTTACTACACGCAGTTTAACGTGGCACACCCATTCAAAATAAACTATCTGGAATTCAATTCGTCATATATTGCTGGTAATGGCAGTGATGATATTGGTCAGTTTATGATAAACGGGGAAACCGATTGTGAAGGTAATATGACACAATTACTAAGGTATTATTTTGAGCATGCTATTTTCAATATATTCAGATATATGGTAGATATCTCTTGCCATTGAAACCTGGGCCCGAGACGGACCACTGCGAAATCACTCGTTTCCACTAGGGATTAATTTTTGTTGATTCCGTGGGGAGAATCGGAAACGAAATTTAATCAACACAAATGAAGTGTAGACGTACATATTATATTTTTATATGTATTTTGTACCCAGGGCCAAGGCCAACATTTCCTAAGTTATACGTGATCTGACTACTTTTCTATCTAGTTTATGCATTGTACTACAATGTATTGATACATATACGTCTAAGTGCATTGATGTGTTAAAATGCCATTACGTGTACTATAGTTGACTATATACAACCTTCCATCTGTTCATTACATACGTTATGCATTAACCGATTCAAAAATGTCGACTTGACAATAAGCATTCAACTTATAACACGTCCTTCATAATATTGTTTGTATATCAGTTGAATCAAAACTCGTTATACTAAAAGCATTTTAGCGATTTTAATTGATCATGTGGACCGGTAGCGGTCTATAATTAATGTATACTTAACATATCCAGATTTTAATGAGTCGAACTTCTTTATTTCTTGATTTTTCTCATACTGTTTTCAACGAAATCAATTCGGAATGAATACATGTATTTTCTTATACAACAGATACTGAAAATTAATCCCATCGGAAATTAATGATTTCACCATCTTAATTTAATTAATCTTCTAGTATTGATTTGATTGCCAATTAACTTACATGAAATTAATTGTGTCCAAAGCATTGACACATATCAAATGATTTGCGAGAGTTCAGTTTGTTTGCGATTGAATTCATCTTATTAATTACAAATTCATTTTGACTTTGAAGTTCGTTAAATGTATTTACGTTATTTGTGTATTTATATTTTGAATAGGGTTTCGTTTCAGTTTAACAATTCTAAATGGAATATAGCTGAACAGAATTGGAAATTTCAAATAGTTTGTATTTTATTCATAACGATAATGAGATACTTTGTCTTTGGAATGTAAAAGATACGAGAAGTTTTTCTTTAATATAAATATCCTGTTTTAGTATTGCATTATTTATTAAAATAATATAAAATTATCTATTTCATATTGTTGACTGAAGGCAATGTACAGTTTATGAAACAGTACGTTGGTATGCATTCGGTGATGTACCAAGGGAAACTATCGCAAGATGGAGAAAGGATGGACGGGATTTACAACGCTGGAGGCGCAAGTGGAAAGTTTTCGATGTCAATAAGTGAGTATTCTTGAGGCTCTCGTGCAAACGAGGGGTATTCCGTAAATAATGTGACTGCTGTATTGTTTCTGGGAAATCGTTCAATATATAAATGAAACCTCTTCGTATAGCTGGAATGACATTATACTGCATGCATATCGACTGGCAAACGAGCAGAAGGTTCTCTATGTATTTACTTTTAATAGCAAAATTCCTGCCGTATAGGCGACGGTGACAAAAGAGCAGAACAAATGTCGTATTGAAACAACTGTCGAAGTCGCCATATGAGAGGTCAGAAGTATGTCTGTATTTTGCATGACAACGTGACAATCCACAAAACCGCTAATGCGACTGATTTTTTACAATCAGAGAGTCATTTTCTCCTTTCAAGACTGAATATAGTTTTGTCTTAAAAGAGATATAACTCGCGAAAAGTCCTAGGATATGCTATTTAAGGGTTAAATAATACGAAACTTGAGTTCAAAATTGGATTACGCGGTTAAAAACGTGTGTTTGAGCTAAAGGGGAGTATTTCGAAGTAAGTTGTCAATAAACATGATCAAAATAGCATTATTTACGGAACATTGTTTGAACTTTCAGGGCAGATGCAAGGACTAAATAACGTAAATAATATATCAATAGTAGGATAGGTTGCCTGACTGGGTGCCGTGTTCTGAAAATAAAGTTTCTTGCATTCGTAAAATATAAAATACAAAATTTGTTTTTTGTTTAGTTAAAACTGGATATCAATACTCATAACAGCCTGGGTAACACCCTAATCAACTTTAAACAAACAGAAACTACATATTTGAATACTTAGCGTATTTATTAATTCCATAACGTTCGAAGAAACAATCAGTTAACCTAAATTATTTCATGGGATCCGGTGGGTTAGCCATTATTCAAACACATCCATCTCTGTATGTAACTCAAAACATTTCGACTAGAATCAGCGATGAGAGGCAAGTGGCAATAAGGTGCAATATAAGTCGTATGTATTTTCCGTGTGACTTCGGTTATGATAACTGTGTGCCTTGAGTATGCATGCTGTACCGTGCGAAATAGGATATGGATAATGTGTTAAACGCAATATTTTTATATTGTATCTTGTATCGAAGAAATACATATATTTGCATTAATATATTTTCTCTTGAAATGAAATATTTATATAGCATTAAGTGGAAGTATCGATCATTTAAATGTTAGTAGTGTTTAGCTTTAAGGGTTGTTGCGTAGAAGGTTCGTTTGTGACCGGAATGTCTTTGCCACCGTCGCAAGATCACTTAAGGACGATGCTATAGTTTATCAGGAAGGGAAGCAACTTTGTCAAGATCAGCCAGTGTCACTACATACTATAGGTCAGCTACCATCAGTGAGAGGGGCTGTCTGATTGGCTGAAAAAAGTATAGGGATGTTCAGGGCATATATATTTATAGGAAACTGTATGGAAAGTAAAATTTGTGAAATTTAGTTTTTATCATGCTGAAAGTGGGGGTACCCAACTTCAGGGGGCCAAAAGTGGTAAAAAGTGGTACTTTCGACCACATTTTGGAGACACTTAAATTTGAGGCTAGGATAGTACTTTAAAATGAGGTAGGACTTTTTGGTCCACGAATGGTAGAAATAGTGAAAACTAGGTCAAACGTTATAATGTAAGTCTATGGAAAATGCAATGGTTGTAGCTGACCTAAACCTGCGTTTTTTTTATCTGTAAACATTGCAATTTAGATGCTTGTCGAGAAATGGCAATAAAGTTTAGAAATTTTCTGCAGGTTGATTAATTTCGGCCATTTTTTCTCTTTTTTAAGAGGTTTTTGTCAAAAATGAGGGCCTTCTACTCAGCATTTCAAATGCATTTAAGTGGAATACAATGGTATGATAATGAATAGCTTAAAAGCGTTAATTTTGCAACTGCAGTTTATTTAACAATGACATACTTTAAGAGATATTTTTCTCAAATTACGCGGTAACATGTATTTTTTATTTTGATTGTCATTAGAATAGTTATCATAGAGTCTTTAATCATATCGCTGTGGTCGCGCTTGGTCCAGAACATTTTAATGAGGCTGTTTGCCAGTTACCTTCAGAAGAACTGTTTATATACTCTGATTCATTCTGATATTTTTCTTTACCAATATAATTGGATATTTCATATATATACCTGTAGTGCGTTGAAAATGGTGTTAAAATTAGAAACATAAGACATTTTGTAGAAAGCTTGGGAAATATTAAAGTGTGCATATTATTGAGTTAACACATTTACATATAAGAGCAATCGAAAACCCTTGTATGTTAAGACTATTCTACTTTACTATTTGTATCTATGATTAATTTTTAATAGTCCAAGAACTCTATATTTATCACAATTCGTCTTCCTTTAATATTGTATCCTAAAGTAATATTAACATTAAAATTTCAGATAATTAAAGATCCGACAAGCAGTAAGACGAAGCACCGTGTTGTTATTTTATCAACGAATAAAAGAAAACTAATATTGATAAAGAACTTGAGTTGATTGGAATTAATTTGCTTCTTCTTTTCTGGAAATTCCTCGTGCTTACATGGTTATTTACAACTTTTCAGTCAGAAATATCAATACGCAAATAATAAATATAAGCCTGCTGGTATACGTACATTAAATTAATATTTTGTTGTTTATTCAAGTTTAATGGACATTTTGGATAACTATAAAAATATGTATATGTGCAACATACATTCCTGCAATGCTTTACGGCATATGTCTATAAATAAGTTCCTCTTGAGATGTGTGTTTAAATGCAAACTGAGAATGTGAAAATAAAAAAAAAGATCCAAATTAAACTTTTGACATTGTGTCGATAAACTTTTATTAAAAATCATTATCACAATAAGGGATATAGATTATCTCCGAAATGAAAACGGAAATCGAATTACGAAAACTATATAGACTATACTTGTGTACTGTTCAACATATAGAGACATGCACTTCAAGAACACTTAACACAGTGTCAATGGTTCTAAATGCGTCTTGTTTCCATAGATAGTTTTCTGTTAGTCAAAATATGCAGGAAAAAACATGGGGTTCACCAGATTGCATTTTCACAATTTCGATGGTTTAATGACACCTTTTCATTTTTGACAATTCTGCTCATTTGTTACAGTGTAAAATTACGCATCTTTGAACTGTTATATCTTCATTCAACAGTATGCAGTGTCATCAAAACTTGGCAGAACTCATGAAAATGTCCCAATGCTATCAAATGTAGAAAGAAATATGACTGTTTTAGGCATTTCAACAAAAATAACACTGATTTACACAGCTCTAATATCTTGAACGCAATACTGTTGCCACGTTACTAAGGGTGGGTGGTTGGTGTGTGTGTGTGTGTGTGTGAAGGGGGGGGGGGGGGTTAATTGGCAAATGAGACCAATACGAAGAACAACTTAAAGCTGTGACAAACAAGATGAGGAAAATGGTTATTAAAGTGAAACAATTACTGAACGAGATAGGTATCGGAGAAGTGTTTTTATGTTTTAGTTAACACGAAGGTATTTACCCAAGTGTTAGAAATTATACTAAAAGAAACATCATAACAACCTGGAGTGAACATATGCGCATGTGTACATCATAACGTCTTTTTAAAGAGATAAAACAGATTTTTTAATTTTCTGAATATCACAATAAAACTAATAATAAAATATTTACTAAATAAGACTTTCTTCGCACTCGTTGCTCATAGAACAGGAAATACATAGACACATTGCTAGAAACTGGAAAATGTCTGAACTGTGTAACAAAGAAATCTAAGATCATACGAATTTCATTTTGTATTAATATGCGACATATTCACTGAAATTTTTTTTTATTAAAAACCAAATATATACATGTTTATTGAACTGTTGGATACCACACATATAATTATCATTACAACTATGCGAAATATATTATTAAAGCCTTGAAACTTGCAAATTAAATTAACATATAAACACGTTCTCTATCAATATGCCTGTGAACATGATTATATATCAATTACTTCATTCATTCATAGTTATGTTGTCATGTATGTATATTGTATATGATGAAAAGCTATGTTATCTTAAGTGTAATAATTTTTTTTATATTATATATTGTATAAAAGCCAGGCACTTGTAAAATAGCAATCTTGTCACAATTAAAATACGATTTAATTCTTTTACCTTGGGCAAGCATTGTTGGTACCAGGAAATCGATTACATAAAATAAATAACTACATGATGTAAAGATTACATTAAAATATGCTAGTTTGTGTGTGCACGCTAACTTTTGTAACCTCTTTTGGAAGATGTTTATATTCGCACAAATATGGTATTCTTTAGCAAAACATGTAAAACGATAAGTTTGTGCCCGTATGATAGAGTATAATAACTTACATGGTATGACAATTTAAATAATTCATATCGATCAAGATACTACGATACTACTAGTGTAATGACACATTTGGTTTTATATAGAAATAAGTACTATTTAATACTCAATTTATTGTTTCATACAGTAATTACATATTTCCTAAAAGTAATAAGTACTATGTAAATGTATAATTTTGTAACGTAATTTGTATATTTGGTATGTAAGGTTTCATTTAGTAATACGTATATATAATATATGGTTTCATTCATTAATTAGTATATACGAGGGGTGATCTAAAATTACAGAGGCTGATTCTAGTACAGAAAAGGTATATCGAATATCAAACTGAAACAAAATACAAAATGAAGGTCATCTTTATTCAGCAACTTCACCAAAAATCAACTCATTGGCATTGGAATTGGTAAATTCAAGCAATTTTACACCAGATACATAACGTCGGAGTGAGACAGCGCGATACTGTCACACGATGTCGGGAAACTTCAATTTCATGAATCTACCTTCAGCACGTCAACGTGTTTCGAAACCCTCTCCGTCACGGGACAGGATACACAATTCTGCTGTCGGTTGTTCCAATGTCTATACATTTGAATTAGTCAAATTTGTTACCTTGTATGTTTTTTTCCTGAATTGGCGACACGAACCGTTTAAGGTAAAGGAGATGCCAGATTCTTCATTTCTGAGTTTTAAAAAATCAACAAACTTTCGTTAATAGCGATGATTCGCCACATAAACATGTCGCTTTCTTTACGATAACGGTTAAAATATTCATTTTGACTTTTTGTCATTTGATAATACTTACGGTATCCATCGAGCACCTATATACTTATTTAAATGTGTCTCTAAAAGATTGTAAACAGTTCTATAACTGTGTCCAGCTAAATCACAAATGCCTCAAATGGTCACACGGCGGTCCGCTAAGATGACGTCCTTTATCGAATCGATCAACATCACGTCAGTTATTGCCTTTCTTCCTCTTCCCGGTTCTCGCCTTTAGCCATCTGTCTTTTAAGCTTGGATGCCAACCCAATGCCCGTGAACGTGAGATTTCATATATACCCTCTGCATCCTTTCATACATTTAAGTAGGTGTTTCCCAGCTGAAAAATTATATTACTGCGCGATTTTCTATCGAATCTTTAGGCATCGTTTCTTGTTAATTTTTAGTTTAACGGTAAACCGTTGCTTGTTTGTCGAGTGTGTACTTACGTAAGCGGATATGTCATCACAATTATAAATCATATGCTTACGACGTCATGCAAGATGCAGACAAAATTGCGCTACATTCGAGTGTGTTGAATATTAATTGTAACGTTCTCTTCGTGCCCAACTCTTTGGTTTATAGGTTACTGTGGCAACGTATCAAATGAGCTTATGCTAATTATTATTTACCTATCGTGTACATTATGACTTTAGCTTTTGGTATAGACATTATCTTGTATAAAAACGACAGATACATAATTTAGAGCAAACATTTAGATCACCCCTTGTATTATATATAGTTTCATATAATACTCAGTATATATGATAAATGGTTTCATATAGTAATAAGTATATATACTATATGACTTCATATAGTAATAAGTATATATAATATATGATTATATATATACTTTATATATATAATGTAAAGTTTTTATATAGTACTTAGTATATATACAGCATATGGTTTCATATAGTACTTAGTATGTATAATATATGGTTTTATATAGTAATGAGTATATATATAACATAAGATTACATATAGTAATTAGTATATATACTATATGCTTTGATATAGTAATTAATGTATATACTATATGGTTGTATATAGTTATTAGTATATATAATGTACGGTTTCATGTAGTAATTAATAGCATTTATAATATATGTTTTTTATGGTAATTAGTATAAATAATATATGGTTCCATATAGTAATAAGTATATACAATATATGGTTTTATATAATAATTACTATATATAATATAAGGTTTCATATAGGAATAAGTATATATGATGTATGGTATCATGTAGTTATGAATATATTTAAAATGTATGGTTTTAAATTATGAATATTATTTTATGGTTTTATATAATAATTACTATATATAATATATGGTTTCATATAGTAATTAGAATATATAATATATGGTTCCGTGTAGTATATTCGTATATATGATGTATGGTATGATGTAGCTATGAATATATTTATAATGTATTGTTTCAAATGATGAGTATTATAATGAAAATATAAAATGTAGTTGATTGTTTAGATAAATTTTGATTAATTTTTCATCATTATATCAAATAAGTTAATATTGTTTTAGGCTATACGCTCGTGCTGTCTTCAATGCTCTAATTAATACAATTCTTTCATGTATACAATAATTGTCTAAGATAAAACAGCTAAAATTTGATGATAAAGGCCGCCTCTTTATGTGAAAATTAAGATGCATTCTACCCATACGTGTATATGTCCGTAATTCATCTAACTTTTAATAATTCAGCTCATCTTGCCCGCAGGTCGATGACTTATGTTGTATCGATTTTTAATTATTGATTGTCAATTATCAAAATTCATTTAAAGGCACCTCGATACATGAATTATTTCAGTTTGATATGAGACAGTTTCACTTGTAGTAAGTATACATGACCTCTATCTATTTTTGTACCGTTCTATATTAAGCCGGTACAGTTAATGTCATTGGCAAGTTTGTACAATATATCATATTATATATTTTGTGAACATTGAAATATGTACATGTATTTTATTATGTAGATATTCAGTACAAGAAAACATTTGACATTTTCACTCTTTCCAACAATTAACATTGTTAATGGAGCAATACTATATTAGATTTAGATTTAAGTTGAAAATACAAGAACAATTAAATTAATTAAATACTAATACCAATTTATATATAAACAGTGTATGGTTTCTTACAGTAATTAGTATAGTACACTGTAGTTTCGTTCAGGTATCAGTAGAATTTATGCTATGATAAGTGTTACAAACGTTTCTCAGAAAAACATAAAATTCACAGTTTGACTCCTTATATGTAAACCCACCATTGAGTTTTGTTCTTTATTCTATAGCTAATAATGAAAGTTTGAAGGCTTGTCATTCATAGAGAGACCCAATGAAAGAAGTGAAACTTACATTTTACTGTTTTTTTAACCTATGCACTATCTAAATATGATGAGAAAAGTAGGGTTCATGTGTCATATCAGATTTTTTTTTCTGCTCAGCGTGTACACTGTTGACAAAGTGAAAGTAGACTTCCGAAATCATGTATTCATACCCCAATTTCGAAGCATCATTTTTTTCCTAATTTAACAATTCAAACATGACAATGATGTCAAAATGATCAAACTACATCTTTAGTGAAATCAAATAAAAACATGAGCATTAAAATAAGGAAAATGCATTTTTAAAGAAGAAAAAACGAAGATTATTTATAACCGCCATTATGCAACTTCCCCACGGAAGCACTTCATTTTTCCAATGGTGGTACTTATGCCTTTATTCTAAATGCACAGCATAGTTTATAGAATCAAACACAAAAGTAGATTTTGTTTTATTATGGAAACTGGTGAATTTTCAATACTATAATGCTGCCTCCAAATCTCTCTTTAGTCAGCTTTAACCATAGCCGTGACAAGTCATAAGTGCCTAATGTTTGCAGTTGTAAATTCCCTGAGTCTTGCATTAATCAAAGCATTACATCGAACATTTTTTAAATTGACTTTGTTTTATTTCTACTTGTTATACTCGTCTTTTCTTATATTCATACTACTTCCGTGGTACATGTTACCTCATTCAGTATGTTATCAATAATCATCGGTGTTTGAGAAATGATTAAAATAAGCCGTTGAATACTTAAGTTAAATTAATTGTGGTAAGTGGCCAGGTTCAATTATTATACTTATTGTTTTGATTTATCGCATTTTTACAATTTCACAATAAAATAAGATACATACAAAATGTAAAACAATTGGTAATTGGTTTTGATTTTCAAAGATGAAAGATTCAAAGACATTATGTACACCATGTAAGTGAATTCCAATTGTTGTTGAATATGTATACTCTGGTTCCTGTCAGAGTAATGAGAGTAATGAGATACACATTTGTTATAGTTATAAATGTGACTGTAGCCTTTATTAAATAGGTACCAGCAATAATAGAAAACATGCAATAAAAGGACAACAATTCAGTAATGATAAGTAAATAAGCTGAATCAAAGGCAGTTGGATAAATTATCATACTTAAGATGAATGATTTGTCGCAGCCATCTAAGAATTGAGATTTCTTAAAATTGCCATATCTTCATTGCTCTGTTATAGAACATTATCAAACTTGGCCATGTATGTTATAATGATGTAGTTTAAGTACAAAAATAATTACAAGTCTACATATTAAGCAAACTGTGTGCTTAGAATGTAAAAAAAACACAAACATTCAGCACGAATTTCATTACTGTTATTAAAGTTTACGGATTTCTGAAACCAGTAAAATTACCACATACCTGATTATTACTGATAGGGAAGCTTTTTTTAATAAAATAACTTCAATTTAAATGTACACTTTTCTGTTGTACATGACATGACCCCTTTCATATCATACATTTTAGAGTTGTTTACATGTGCTCATATATAATTAAACTTGTCCATGGTCGCTTTATATACCGGTCACAGTCTATACTAAATTTATACCAGTAGGTTTATACATATATATGTATAAACAGGTCTAGCTTGTTCTGGCTGTGACATAACACGTTAACTGTATGAAAATAAGAAACAGCGCGTGATGAAATACATAATCATATTTTGTTGACTGATTGGTGTAAAGACAAAAAGTTACTTCAATATAATCTTTTTTATTCTATAATGCTATGGCATACATAAAATTGACTGGCATACTTTTTCCCTCAGACACCACATATAGTGTAACCAATGTTCTTTTTGTAATCACCAGGTAGCCCTAGAAAAGAATTAACAATATTAATATTACTTGAAACTAAAGTATGTCAAAGTAGCTGTACAGGGTAAGTTTTATTATATGTATTTATATAATCAAACTTTACTGTTATAACAGTATGTCGCATTGGTTAGTTGCGATGGCGCCAGTGTAACTACTCTTGCGAAATAACAATAGTTCATTATAGAGAAACAGAACATGCAACTAACGCGAAACAGAATATTTCACAAAATAATTAACGGATATTAAATTATTGACATGTATAAAACTCATCGCCGTTTTTTCTTATGCACTGGTTCTATTTCCAATCCAAAGATATACTTCGTGTAGTGGTGTAGTCCTAAAATACCATGTTTAATGATTTAAAAATAATAAATTGAGATAATCATTTGCTAGCAAACAAGTATGCTATCTAAAACCAAGGTGCCCGCGATCCTACATTTTTAAACTCACACCGACTGCAGTACAATTAATCGGGACATATTCTGTACAATCTTGCCGTTTTCCGGTATATGCTTAGCCACAGTGCCATGTATAGGGTAAGTTATACCTGGTGAGCGTTAAAAATTTCAATATATACTTGACGTATATTATTAAGTGATTGATTTAAGCGACCCTTACATGTTTCAGTTTTATATGCTTTCAATGTTATTAAATTTGAAATATAGATCAAGATTGCCATTTACGTTGATCTTCGACTTGAAAATCAGTAAAATGTTGTTCCACGACGCATGGTGGGTTCATTTCAATATCTATCTTCGATTGCCGACCTCGTAGCAAACTTTACACAGCTGTTTTTATGTCTCTTATATATATAACGAATTGAGAGAAAAACAATCTTGGTTACTATCATAACTCATGATAAGTTGTATATAGTGTTTAATTCTTTATACGGGTAAACCCATCTTATAAGATTAAACTGTAATTATAAACATATGCTACATAAATTAAGTAATATGTATGTGTGTGTGTTTATCATGTTTATACGGTGATTGTGGAATATGATAATGATTGACAAGTGGTTGGTACGGGTTAGGCATCACACAGCACTACATACGAACACAATAAGCCAACTAACAACGTACCTGTCTCTTCGCACAAGATAACCAGCTACCAAAAGTATGTTTTTGTCATCTAAATGAAAATCAATGTATTGCAAAATATGCACTGAACGCCTTTAAATATGTTACTTATATATAAGGCATATGTTCATATCTCAGATCCGCTATCATTTTTATCGGCTCATTATTATAAACGAACGGCAATTGATTTGGTAAATGTGTGTTTTAAAGTGATTGAATACATGTGGTTTGAATAGATAAATTATATTTGTCACACGACTTTGAAGTAATTATCATTAAGTTTTAATCATATATACAGAAATTGGAACACATTGTTTACTTGGAAAATTGTTAATCGTTATGACTAAGGACAAACATGGACTTTAATGTGTATTTCCTGTCAAGTTTTGATTAGCATAGTTTTTTACATATTACACCTGTATTCCTTTAAGGCGTTTAAATGTTATATGGCGGATATGAATAAGGCGAACGGACAGACATATGAATCAACTTCTGCATTTATTTTAAAATTCGTAACTGGACACATGCATATTTTCGACTTATATCGACAGAAAAGAAACACTGACATAGTTATTGAATAATTTTCACACAATATTACATTAAAAATAGAAAAAGGATACAAAAGGTCGATAGCATTTAAGTAGTTAAGCACAAACGTTACTGACACGATGCACCTATGTATGCAGAATACTAACAACGAGGTGCCTTAATATACTTCTTGCTAGACACAATTTTACAAACAGTTCACATGCAACTTCAAAGTAGACATTGCAACATATACAGTTTTGTTTATTGAACATAATCAAATATAACATACCTAACGTGGCACCAGAAATGCTTCAGAACAACCGAATCGATTTACAAAGTACCATTTACCTATCCGAGAATGGTGCTTTCCGTCACCTCTCTCGAATGATTGAGGAAGCATTCATATATATCACTTTTCAAAAAACGCTATTTTTGTTTGATATTTATTTACATTTGCCGTTTTTATCGGCTATATTTATTAATTAAAACCATAAAAATGTAACAACGAAATTGTTTTCCTATCTCACTGTTTAAAAATGTGTTTTCAATTAACAGTGATTTCCTATGTCACTGTTAAAACATGTGCTGTCATTCATCAATGATGACGTCACTGTTAAAACATGTGTTGTCAATCAACAGTGATTGCCTACCACACTGTTAAAACATGTGTTGTCAATCAACAGTGATTGCTGTTTTATTGAGCGTACTGAACGCCGATTATGCGGCTTAATAACCGTTTTTATCATGTCAATACATGCGTTTCTGTTGATAAAATGCCTGCCTGATAAACATAAGTTTGTCACGTCATTGCAAGTTTATCAGGCACATGACGTCGTTATGTGTAGTTATGCATTTTAACCTTGACGGAACTATTCTTATTCCTAATGGAAATAGAAATATTGACATCATAAATATAATAACATGTTAATATCTAATATTATCATCTTTATCAGGTTCGGCATGAAAAAACATAGACTTGGCTGAACCTTGTCCTAGTTTCGTTCTAAACCTCACTTGATATAGTCGATAATACCAGACACTAACATGATATTCTCTATACCTAACGTAGAGAGTTCAACACGGTGACATATATATCGTTCGTATTTACCTTGTTATCGAAGTCTCCCATTAAAATTGACCCTTCCTTCTCAAGGGAAAGCAGTAGATGGCAATTTTGAAGTAATAGTGGATCGTGTCGTTGAAGTTACTGTTGCTGTCAAATATGTGTAGAACTTGTGCTATGTAAATAGATTAATAATTGTATACACTTTAATAAGTAATGACCTATAATAATTTACTGGTCAAATTTGGTTTTGTTTTAAAGAATTCTCTTCTTGTTTGATTTATAGTCCTGAATCAGGCTATATCAGGTTTGAAATTGAATAATATTATGCATATGATGAATACGCGAAGGTTGCTCTAGAAAATATTTAAAATTCAATTTTATCGACGTCCACATTCACTTTCACTAATATTTTAAACAAACATTTCAAACAAAAAAGTCAAATATTGAAATGTTTATGTTTAGGTACCATGTATACGAACGGCCCAATCCGGTTTTTTTTCTTCGGTATACTTTATGTCTATTATCTTTAACGTAATAACGGATCACAGACGTTAACAGAATAAATTATTACAGTACCGTGTATATCAAACAATATGGTGTTTACGTGTGAACTGTGAAAAGAGTGGCGTCATGCGATTCT
This sequence comes from Panopea generosa, assembly GCA_029582155.1. NCBI lineage: Eukaryota > Metazoa > Mollusca > Bivalvia > Adapedonta > Hiatellidae > Panopea > Panopea generosa. Next base: position 66,827,854 of record CM055896.1, on the reverse strand, counting down.
GTGTGGAACTCGAGCTGTCATGAGTCGATATTAAACAAATTTGAAAGACACACGGATTTGTCATGATAAGGGCATTGGCCTGTTCCCGATTATAAGTATTAATCGAGATTATATGACGAGAAAACAAGCATAAGAATATCGATTTTGTTCTTAATACGTATTCAGAGACCCTCAGTGGCCGAGTGATCTAAGTCTTCGTCTTAACACCTTATACCTATTTTTTGCTAGTTCAGATATTCGAGTCTCGTTCACTCAAAAAACGTTATGTGAGAAAGCTTGCCAGTTTCTTGTGGAAGGACAGTGATTCTACTCAGATTCACTTTTAATTCTTCTTCCTACAATAAACTTGATATGCCATATATAACTTTAAACCCTTTTCATAATAAAAATACATATTCAAAAAAAACAATCTTTGGTCGTGTAAAGAAGAATTTAAAAAAATAATGTCTTGGATAAAAACAACTGTAAATTATGTTTATGGTTAAATATGTTTCTAGAGTGTAACGAATTGTAACATTGCTATGGCAATTTTTTGTGTTTGCTTTTGTTATATTGTTGTTTGTTTGCTGTTTTTTCGTATCTTTTTTTTTTGTTCTAGTACACGTTTTGTATATTAATCATAATAATAGTTCATGTAATATGATGAAGTTGATAAAATGGTGTATAAGAAGGTCTCATTTGATATCGGCTTTGTCAATTAAATCATCCGCTATAACTACAGAATTCACTCACTCACTCGCTAATTACTCACTCCCACACTCACTCATTCACTCACTCGTTCACTTACTCATGCACTTGCCTACTTACGCATTCCTTTTACGAAGGGTCAGTGTTGTGATTGAATCAGTTTTCAAAGAAGCTACATGGAATATGTTTGAAATGTTTCTTCACATGTGACAGCCATTGTCACATTTTTGGGACGGGACTTGAATACTAATTGAATAAGATAATATACACTATACTTCGTGTCAGTCTGTACAATGGACTAAGATCTCCCGGTTGGGTTCGTTAAATAGCAATGTTTGAAAAATCACATTTGACCACAGGAAATTTTAAATCTTGAAAACTGCCGCATCAAAAATCTCTCTTCCCCAGGCGCCATATAGTAAGCCGATACAATGGATTCATTATAATTACTTTTACTTACATGTTCAGTTGAGTTGGATTCATCGATCACTTCAATTCTTGGTTTACCATCTCTTTCGCTTCTTAGCTTCATAACAAGTACTGCAGCCTGTAAAATTGTAACATGTATATGAATAAGTACTATTATATGTAAAAACAGATATTACAGATAGCCTACAAGCTTTAAGTATACCCAATCGCATTAGTGTGTTATTTAATAACTATTCTCGCAAGTATTTCTTTATACACATATAATTGTATGGTTATTATAAAAACCAATGAATTGAAATGTTTTATCTTATGCTTACCTTAAATTTTTCGTATTTGCTGGAATGTCTACCGTTCAATTGATATATTTCTAAGCCAAGGTCAAGGACAAAAACATCGTTTATATTCAATTCATGTCTACTAAGCGTAACTTCCACCATTTGTACGACGGTATGATTTGTATAGAAACGATAAAGATGTTTTTTATATACAGTGGGATGAGCTTTTCTTAACCCAGAATCGGCACCGCCTTCGTACAATCTGAATAAAACAAATGTTGGAAAATTTTAAGAGCTATTTAGTCCCCATCATCATGTAAAAAGACAACGTAATAAAAGCAATTGCATTAAGAAATACGTGTGTTAGATACGCATCACCATGCAATGTAGTTGTGCTGGTCTAATTGTTAACATGCTCACTCAAAGATAAAGAAACCCTCATTCAATTCCAAGCGAGAATGACCTCTGCTTTTCTTATAAACACACTACCCCAATATCCTAGTCTAGCAAGGTGTTGTCAAGGTATGCAGACATTAGATGATCCAATTAACACTGCAATTAATTGTTCAAATCATTTGATTATAGATTACAGGTAAAATTTTTGATGACAATAATCCTTTGGAAACATATAACGGGATCAAATGAAGTATATAACATACCTCGGTTCGTATTCACCAACTGTTCTTGAAAATATTATAATACTCTTGAACATCCAAATTTCAAACTCAAATATCTAAATAACCGTGACTGATAGAATAATTGTCATAGTTTATTTGCCTATTAGGTGTTTCTACAAACTCTGTCTCAAAGATGATCTCTAATTGTTTGATTTAATCGAAATTCTAAGAATATTTTTAAGAATGCTTGGTGAATATCAACGCAAGTCTTTTCAGGATGAGTAATGAAACATGTGACAACATAAAGTCCGATGTATGGAGCAACAATTACACAGAAAGGGTATTATTTTCATATTGGTAAGACAATCACACAGAAGTTTGTGATTCTCGTATATTTTTGTCAAAATTCCAATCATAAGTTTAACTATTTCGTTTCAACATTATTTGTATAGAATTAATATTTTGGAAAATGGAATAAAATGGACGTTTTATGCTGATTATCTTCAAAGATATTATAATATTACATACAAGATCTTGGTAAAGTACGATTTGAAAAGATCAGACTCGGATCCCTGCTCTTCCCTATGTTGGGTAGCACTGTCGTTAAGGTATCTATCCAGCTCTGCAGCCTTGTACGCAACTGTTATTGTCTCGTCCTCGAAACAATACATAGTATAATATATAGCAATGACATGCACTTAATTTGTTTAATGACAAGTTCAAACTAAACTATACTGGTACATATATAGTCTCTTTCTTTAAATTTTAGCATAACACAGAAGAATCAAAATGCATACTCATACTATTTCTGTGGATTATACTAATGCGAACACATCTTGGTAAATATTACACATTAATCCATTAAACTAGCAACACGGCAACGCAATATGAATACACTGTGTTGAATATGACTAACAGCAAATGTAACATAAATGTACAGCTTAACAATAAACTAACAACAACGGTAACCCAAATGTACTATTTGACAATGAATTAAAAAAATATATAGCATAAATGTACTGTTTTACAATAAAACAACAACAAAGGTAACATAAAAGTACGGTTTAACGATAAAATAACAATAAATATATATAGATATACTGATTGACAACACATGTTACTCAAAAATGTAATGTTTAACAATATGTAACATAAATATACTGTTTGACAACGAACAAACAAAACATGTAACATTTATTTACAGTTTAACAATAAACTAACAACACAGGAAACATAAATGTAATATTTGACAATGAACTAATAACAAAGTTAACATAAATGTACTGTTTGACAATGAACTAACAACAAGGGTAACATAACTGTACTGTTTGGCAATGAACTAACAACAAAGGTAACATAAATGTACAGTATGACAATGAACTAACAACACAAATAACATAAATATACAGTTTTACAATGAACTAACGACACAGAAATGTACTGTTTGTCAATAAACTATCAACACATGTATATAAATATACTGTTTGACAATGAACTAACAACAAAGGTAACATAAAATTACTGTTTGACAAAGAACAAACAAAACATGTAATATTTATTTACAGTTTAACAATAAACTAACAACACAGGTAACATAAATGTAATATTTGACAATGAACTAATAACAAAGTTAACATAACTGTACTGTTTGGCAATGAACTAACAACAAAGGTAACATAAATGTACTGTTTAACAATGAACTAACAACAAAGGTAATAAAAATGTACTGTTCGACAATGACGTTACAACGCAGGTAACATAAATGTACAGTTTGACAATGATCTAACAACACACAGGTGTGTGTGTATATATATATATATATATATATATATATATATATATATATATACTGTTTGACAATGAACTAACAATATATGTAACATAAGTGTACTGTTTAATAATACACTTACAACACAGATAACATAAATAAACTGTTTGGCAATGAACTACCAAGACATGTAACATAAATGTACTGTTTGACAATGAACTCACAACACCAATAACATAAATGTACTGTTTTACAATGAGCTAACAACAAAGTTAACATAAATGTACTGTTTGACAATAAACTAACGACACATTTACATAACTACACTATTTAAGAAAAAGCTGACAATAAATGTAACATAAATGTATTGTTTTACAAAGATTAACAATAAAAATACCTTAAATGTACTATTTGACCATGAGTAAACAACACATGTAACATAAATATACTGTTTTACAAAAAGTAACAACAAAAGTAACATAAATGTACTGTTTGACAATGAAGTAGCAACACATGTAACATGAATGTACTGTTTTACAAAAACTAACAATAAGTTAATATAAATATATTGTTTGACAATAAATAAACAACAAAAGTAACATAAATGTACTGTTTGACAATGAATTCAACACATGTAACATGAATGTACAGTTTTACATAGACTAACACGAAGTTAATATAAATATATTGTTTGACAATGAATAAACAACAAAAGTAACAGAAATGTACTGTTTGACAATGAATTAACAACACATGTAACATTAATGTACTGTTTTACAAAGACTAACACGAAGGTAACATAAATATATTGTTTGACAATGAATTAACAACACATGTAACATAAATCTACTGTTTGACAATGAATTAACAACACATGTAGCATAAATGTACAGTTTTCCAATGAACTAACAACAAAGATAACACAAATGTACAGTTTTACAAAGACTTACAACACATGTAATTTAAATGTACTAATTCACAATTAGTAAACAAGACATGTAACATAGATGTTCTATTTGACAATGAGTATTTAACATGAATGTATTGTTTTACAAAGAGTACCAACAAAAGTAACATAAATATATGTTTGGCAATGAACTTACAACAAAGGTAACACACATGTACAGTTTTACAATGAACTAACAACAAAGGTAACACAAATGTACAGTTTTACAAATACTAACAACACATGCTACATAAATGTACTGTTTGATAATGAATTTACAACACATGGTACGCACATATACCGTTTTACAATGAACTAGCAACAAAAGTAACAGAATGTGCAGTTTTACAAAGACTAACAACAAAGGTAACACAAATGTACAGTTTTACAATGAACTAACAACACATGTAAAATAAATGCTCTGTTTGACAATGAACTTTAATTTGATTACTTTCTTTGTTCAATAAAACTTGATTTTAAACATAGTTAAAATCATTAATACGTTTGTGTTGAAATTTAGTTTTAAGTTGTTATTTTTTCTCATTATGAAACAAGATATTACAATAATAAAAATCACGCAATATATATAACACGAAAAATATCTAAGCAGAACCAGCACTAAGCATATATGTAAAAATGCCTTGCTCATTGACACCTCATCAGATCCACGATCCTCCGGTCCTGGGCTCTATGTTCTATTACCGGACTACGCGCTCCACTCTCGTATAATTAATTATTAATAACAGTAATAGATACATAATTTGTTTTATTTTATTTTTACCAGAGTGCTGCCGCTTCCTATCCAGTAGTGTATATCATAATGCTTGACTGTAGACCCGTTCTTGGAATAAGTCTGCAATCAGTATTAAAATATGTGTTATCTTAATTAAAATGAGTAGTCTGAACGTTGGGTGTAACACCTTAACTATATCACATTTGATTACTAATTTTATTAGCACAATCACTTCTGATGTAAGAAAATAAAACTTTGCTATCCAACTGGAAACGAAATATTTACATAACACGTACACCACAACAATATCAATACAAACTCATATTGCATAATCGTGATAAGGAGACAACAGAACATACCAGGACAGTAGATAAATTACTGTTGTGTCAAGCCCTCAATACAGTAGTAAAAGTGATAAATGGGGTATACTTAATTAGAAAATTCAGTGAATAAAAAATATCTGAAGAATGCATTTCAAATATAAGAATAAGACAATCAACACATTTAAAGCATGCGGTTATTGTTTAATATTTAACATTATTCTGTTATTTTCTTGAAAATAAACAAAAAGCAAATTTGTTATTAGCTGTTTTAGTAACAAAGACCCCACATCAAGACCAATACAAACTCAGTTCAAGTAATTATAAAAAGAAAGCAATCAAACATAACGAAAGCGGGGCGGTAGTGTAAGGGATATAGTGATGGTTCGATCACCCGATCGGCCAGATGCCTCTCATAAAACAACACCCAGTACTGGTTTTACCCAGGAAGCGGACTCGAGAGCGGTTCATATAAGCTCTGAGCTTTTATCGCAATCGAGCTAAGATAAACTAGTATAAACTTAATACAATGAGGGCGGCTTAGACAGTAGGTAAACTAGTTTCGCACCATGCCCTCGTTACAAGAGAAGTGATAACTGGGGTAATTTCCCTAGAAAAATCTGTGAAAAAAAAAAAAGCCTGGGAAGCTTTGGCAACACTGACTTTGTGCACAGCCTATTACCTTCGCTCGTGGCTACATCATATAATGATAAAGGCTAAAAAATAACGGAAGTTCCATTTGACTAGTCTCGTGTGACCATGGACGCGTCCAAATGTAAATTGAATATATTTTACCACTGTATCCCTTTATCGTGTAAATGTAAAGCTCATGTCCAATCGAGAGAAGGTGGTGTTGCTATCCAGGTGTAATTGTGACAGGAAACAGGATTAGAAGTACATGTACATTTTTTTACAACAGCTGTAAATAGCATTGCTTACATACGACATTTGACTTATATTTTATTATGGTGATATTATTTTATACATCGCATTGTTGACATACAACTCAACTATATTTATCTTACATCTTATAATGTAGTTACTATTTAACTGACATATCTAAACAATGCATTTAAAACCTACGAACAATTCATTCGAAATATTTCCAAGAAGTGGTTATTTTTAGAGTTACTTACATTCAAAATAATGTACGAGTCACCGTTGTAAAAATTTCCGTAATCCTCCTTTGGCCAAACTTTTACCTTCAGTTTCTTAAAAATAAATACAAAGCAATTGTTTTATAATGTTATACGTTGTTTGAGTCGATTGTGTTTGAAGACTGTTTGCCCTTGAACATTTTGTCGTCTTATAAAATACGTCGACATTTGTTAATATTCGATATAAGAACATATTCTCTGATTATCACTGTGGTTTATATGTAGTAATGTTTCAAAATGTCTCGTATTTTTACAGTTTATATAGTGTTGATAATTTCATATCATTCATGTTATATATTAAAAAAAAGTAGCATAATCTCAATTCCACAGCTCTCTGTTTGAGTACTATACTTTTTACTACACAGTTATGTCCCTTTTGAGTCTCGGTAACATAAATCTTACGCAAACAAAGTATTGCGTTATTCGGTTTAGGTACATTTTCAAAGTGGTGCAAATAAATTATGATTTTTGTCTCAGATACACGTGGTTAAAACATACAAAGATGAAACTCCTCTAAATCTACAGGTGCTGAGTAATATTTAATTTTAGGAGGCGGCGAGTTTTTGGAACAAGCATGGACTGCTTTTCAATAAAAAACGGAAGTGACAGACTCCATTGCATAAAAAAGCTGGCCAACATGCCAGTTAATGTGCATTTTAGGTAGAAATACATTCATTCTCTTAAAGGGAAACAGTTTTAAAAATGTATGTGTAAAAAACTTTTTTTAATTTTGAGTTACAATAGTTATGATAACCAGTTTATTTACATTTCACATACAGCATATACATACTTGTTTTGAATTTAAAAAAATTAACAGTCTTTGTTAAATAAAAGTTATAGTGAAACAAGCAGAGACTATTCTATATAGATTATATATAAATTCTGACTGTGAAGTGAGACATAGACTGGCCGTTGTGCAAATATTGTTACATAAAGCTAGAAGGAACCTACCACTATTCTCCAGATTTCAAGTCCGAATGTTGTTCCAGCGTTTTGCCAGGCAGGCTCTGTCATAGCGGATTGTCCTGCATATGAAAAAATAATGAAGCATTTTAAATGTTTCATATATATGTAAGGCAGTCAAAGGTTTTCTTTTAAACGTTTAAATTTAGCATTCGCGCCATAGTTCAGTTAAACAAAACGTAATGTCTGACTTAAAGTTGCAATTCATTTCATGATGTACCAAATAAAACACGTGACCTAAATTTTAATTTTATTTTATCCGTTGTATTGGTCACATTAGTCTATTCTATATTGTTCACGTTATTGTCGTATCTGGAAAGAGCTCGTTTTACGACGTTAGTTTTTTTCTGACTCACTGCATTTAAACACTGTGGTCACCGTGGATAATCATCAAGTGGGGAAATTAACCATGAAGTTTGTCCATGTGTGATAGAAATGTCTGATGTCTCGTGTTGAATCATAAGGATCTTACATGGATTTTAGGATCCAATAGAAATTCAGTCTCTAAGGGTAACTGTTTGACGGGAACGAAAGCTCTTGTTAGATTGTTGTTCTTGCATAGGAAACACATACTAATAATTAATGTTATTAAAATCATCATTATATTTGTATCATGGTCGCCTTTAAGACGTCACATTAGATAACGTTATATATTTTGTTTACAATGTCATAGATGGTCCCAAGTTTTTTGTGAAATAATTTTATCCTAGAGTGAGACTGAAATAGCTTACTCCGGTAAAAATACAGATATCTTTATCAGGTATGCAGGAATATGTTTATCACTTGGATAACATGATGGATTCAAATAGAAATATAACATACTTGTCAATCAGCAGATATCCTTATTCGCTATACGAGGAAACATTATTAATTTATAATACTTATTATTCAGATGTTTATTTTGCATAGTCGTCGACTTAGGAATTGGTTGTTAATGTTGCTGTGATTTCTTTATATATGTTCTTTACTAATTTTGCAAATAGCATTTATAAATATGACATTTTCAAATGAATAACATTAATGCAAAAGAAAACAATTACATGTATATAGTGTGTTATAATTTCAATTATATTCATTTATGAAATAAATACATATGATTTGACTGTATCATCATGATCCAACACGCTTTTATGTTTGTCCTTTATACAGTATGTGAGCAGTCATGAATCCATAACTGGATGCTACTCATATAAAGCTATCAGTTCATGTACTTGAATTGTCCGTGCATGTTAAACCATATTATATAAGTCATGGATGACACCAATTATATATTTGTTTTAATGTTTTATTTCATTGTCACAGTTTAACAATATCAGATGTAAAGAAGCACATTTTGATATAATATATACAAAATTCAACATTTTCACATTTGAAAAATTAAGGGCAAACTTTCCAAGTCTTTTAGTAAATTTGTTAACTCCATTTGTTTATATATATATATATTTTATTAATAATATCAAATAAGTTATACAATGACTAAAAATACCATATTGTTTCATTTTGTACTAACATTTGAAAATTATTTTTTATTTACAAGTAATGTTTGCTCTTTATTCTGTTTGTGAAAAAGAAAAAATATTCACAAACAAAAACCCTAGAAAACAACAGATAACAGGCTTATGCTTCACCAACACACTCGGGTTTTCGCAGAAGTATCTATAAGAAACATAAGTTTAAAGAAATATATTCTATGTAACCGTGGTGGTTTGCACTTGATTTAGAAAAAAACTGCGTTACTTTTAATTCCCAATGGTTACTGAAAAGTTGAATCACAATTCTACAATCGGTTAAGCAGGTAAACCAAAGGAAATGCTGGTGGAACAGAAACAACTTGCTCTCAGTGCGTTGTATACAAAATAAGATCATTGAAGACACCAATTATATTGGGTTATAGTTTGTCTATGGTCGTTAGATGGCGCCTTAGCCGTAGTCTGGTCTGTACATAAATATCTGATTGTTCACAAATAATTAGCTCCATATAATCCGCCGGTCATCGTTAGCTTCATGGTTTCAAGATTTTTGTTCAAAATTAATCTCGGCATGTTATCAATCAATTTACGGATACTCCGGATAGTGACCAAGTGTTCTCAGACATCACCTCAGATACTCAGTGGCCGAGAGTTCTCAGACACCACCTCAGATACTCAGTGGCCGAGTGTTCTCAGACACCACCTCAGTGGCCAGGTGTTCACAGACACCACCTCACATACTCAGTGGCTGTGTGTACTCAGACACCACCTCAGATACTCTGTAGCCGAGTGTTCTCAAACACCACCTCAGATACTCAGTGACCGAGTGTTCTCAGACACCACCTCAGTGGCCAGGTGTTCACAGACACCACCTCACATACTCAGTGGCTGTGTGTACTCAGACACCACCTTAGATACTCTGTAGCCGAGTGTTCACAGACACCACCTCAGATACTCAGTGGCTGTGTGTACTCAGACACCACCTCAGATACTCTGTAGCCGAGTGTTCTCAGACACCACCTCAGATACTCAGTGACCGAGTGTTCTCAGACACCACCTCGGAATCGTTTACCTCTTACCGCTAAGGTTCATAGCCTGCTAGCTATAAAAATGAAAATAAGTGTGTCAGTTACTTCCACTGAGAAGGACGTTTGTTTTACTCAAATTTATGCTTAGTTCTTCCTCCAAAAATAAAAAAAACTGTATGTGCCATATATAACATGAACTTTGTTGAAAATGGCGTTAAACCCATTTTTTGAAAAATAAGCAAAAAGGACAACACGGTGCTACGAGCCGACAGTGATATTACAGTAGTTGACCCTATGTAAATAAATATAATAGTATGGAATAGGTTTATTATACTGCTGCTCTGTAGATGACTTACGAAGTACATACATTTTGTTGTAGCTGATGCTGTTGCTGGTGCGATCGGGGTTATCGCGGATATAAACCCATTTCAATTTCGGCTTCTTCTACAATGTAGCTTTTTTTCAATTTTATTTACTTGGTCGTGTGGTATCATAGCAAACATATGCTTGGATACTAAGTTTGTTTAATTTAGGTCATAGTTCAAATATAATAAGTCACCATACGTTGAGGTAAGCTTTGTCCTTTGACATCATGTGGTACCAATGTATACCTGTTGTTTTGTTTGCATATAATATGAAACACATGTATCCTATACCTATAAACTTTACACAACAATTTCTCAACAAAGCAAGACGTTTCTTTTAAACGGAAATTATTTACTCTCCTTTGATGGTGAAGCTATTACAACTTAACGCTCCAAGTCTTCATGGGTAGAATCAGTACTAAGCATATACCGAAACGTCGTCCTGCTCAAGGATGCTGCACATAGTCGTGACGGAGGATTGAACCTATGACGCTCCAATCATTAATCCGATGCTCTACTACTGGACCACGCGCTACTTCCGGAACAGAAATAAACAGTGCTTGAAAACTTATTCGCTGCTATATCCCTCCTTACTACAGTACTTATCACAAGGCATACTTACCAGACTATTGAACCAGTCGGTGACCAAAAGGTATACATTCCCTCGTTATACGTCCCCATACGTCATGTACGTCGTTGTCTTCTCAACTTATCCTATCACTCCATTGCACCAGGTCGAAGAAAAATAGTCTAGCGTGTAAGGATAAAGTCGTTCTTTTATACCTCTGTATGTTACTTTTGGCGAAGTAAAGATTACGTACAAGATCCCAATTCAGGCCCCAGACATGCAAAGTGTTCGACATGCGGAGTCTGTAAGAAAGCTGTAAAATTTACAAAACCAGGAGGACAATGCGACACTTGCCAGATCTGTAACCATTAGCACTGTATGAGTATGAACGCTACTGTTTACTCCATACTAAAATATTTCGGGTTTGAACAATGTGTTCAATGTGGTATCCCAAATTTTCAAACGTGCATCTTTGATTTCACTGTTTTCGAAATATCTAATAGCTTCATACTTTTACAGTCGTATCATCATAATAAAACAGACAACCAGTCGCTAGTAACAGAACTGAGCTTCAGTCATCCAAGAGCAACTTCTTCTTCAAACAAGGTCGAACACAGAGTTCATCAGGATTGAACATAAATATGACGAGCCTCGGTCACACAATATTTGGTGATCACCATGAAGAAGACATACTGTCACATCCATGTTTCTCCGTATCCGATGAACAGCAACAAATTCACATAAGTCGGATCCAACGTGACGATATCCAACTGAAATTTACACTTCTGAGCTGTCAGTCCAATGCACTCGAATGCATGTAAGAGGCTAATGATGATGACATCATACCTGGATTAGAGTTATGGTTATCAGATGAACACCAAAGTACAGCCATCATTCCTGAAAAGTATCGGGTCTACAGAAAGACCGGAAAGGAAGAAGCGGGTGCGGGGTTTTCATCTCGGTCAAGGACAAGCTAGACAGCCAGGAACCAGAAGAACTAAAATCTGACCATGAATGTGAGATTGCTTCGATTCTGGTCAAGATAACAGGAGCAGCAAATCTTTATAAAGGTTCTGCCTACAGACCGCAGGATAATGATGATCCTGATTATATCCAGTATGTTGACTCGCAGTTATCACGTATCCAACCCGGGGCACTTTTTTGCTTGGCGGTGACTTCAACCTGGGAGGCATATACTGGGTATACGACAGCGTTATGCAGCAAGGAATCCGACCAAAGGTATGTTCTCAATTGCTAACCATTAGTAAAGATAGATTCACCATCTAACACGAAACACACGAAGTTGTGAGAATATATTAGATCTATTTTTACTAACAACAAAATGCTGATAAAAAATGTCCAAGTCATCCTATGAATCTCTGATCATGAAGCAGTCAACGTAGAATCAATTCGACCACAAAAATGCAGAAAACCACCAAGACAGGTATACTGCTACAGGACAGTTGCCTATAACAGAATTAATCACGGACTTTCAGACCTAAACCAGAACATGTCACACTCAATCAATTAAATGTTGATCTGCTGAGTTATTATGGCAAAGATTTAGAGAAACCCTTAGGGTTCTCATGGAAAAACATATACCCCAATTGAAGGGGAAACATATGAAGAAACAACGGATAGACAAGAAGAAAAGATCGGCCTTAAGAGGAAATACATACTATTTACCAGAATGAAGAAGTCAAAGAGAGAAACTGACATCAGGAAAAACAAAGAAAAGAAAAACACAATACAAAAACTAGAACAACAAGCATACTGGGACTATATAAACAACATCATTGATGTTGGAGATGGCAACCAAGATCGACCAACAAAACACAAACGCTTTTGCATCTATAAAAATATCCCATCGGAAAGAGAATAATGGCATTCTATCTTTAAAAGATAATGATAGACTTTTTAATGAACCTCGAGACAAGGCCAACATCTTAATATATGTCTGTTTTCGCGAAGGAAGACCCTGGAGACGTCCAAGACCCCGACAGAAAATCCCTATGAACAGATCGATGACATAACTGTCACTACAGAGGATGTAAGGAAGGTGCTTCTTAAGTGCAATCCACGAAAGGCTTTGGGTTCAGATCAGAAACCGAAGAATGCTGAAGGAAATGCCCCAATACCGGCAAACATATTCAACAGATCCCTAGAAGACAGATCTGTTGTAATGGACTGTCAACATGCAAATATCACAGCTATATTTAAAAAGGACTTGAGTTATAATGCGAATAACTACAGGCCAGTTTCCTTAACTAAACTCAGCTGCAACATGCTTGAACACATCATCACGAGTCAGACCATGAAGTACCGCGACAAACACCATATCCTGAGCGACTCTCAGCACGAATGTAGAGCGAGAAGAAGTTGTGAGACGCAATTAATAACCATATGCCAAGTACTTTCTGCTGCCGTAGACAAGAACATCCAGATGGATACGATTATGCTCGACTTCAGCAAAGCGTTTGATGAAGTCCCACACCAACGGCTAATCAAGAAGCTCAATCACTACTATGTTGAACTAACTGTTGCTCAATAACTGCTGAAACCAGCTGTTCAGACAACGCGTCTGGACAGCATATGTTTGAGACTTGTTTCAAACCTTAACCAAAACTGTATGTCTGGAACACTGCTCAGTTCCAACATAACAATACAACTATGTGTTTGAAGACTATGTTTAACATAAGTTACCAAACTGACCTAATGCGCCTTGAACAAAGCAAAGTTTCAGCTCGAAATTAACTTAGTAAAAGCATCAGACTAAACTAATGTGCATAAACAGTTCCCAGTTCCAGCGCAAGAGTTATCCGTATGCGTTTCAAACACCAAGCCTTCCCAAACCCTATAACTAGATATAATCTCTGTTGTAATGTACTCTCCTCCCATCGAAGTTTCAAGTACACTTTGACGCTGTATATCTCAAGCAGACTTCTTACAACTTGCGTTGAAGAAACTAGCTATATATGGTATTGGTTTAAAACGAAGCAGTAAACCGTTCTTGCCTGTCTAAAAAAACTCTGACCTTATTATCAAGTAAACACATACTTGAAAATGGTGTGCTCAATTCATTATTATTTTAGTCATTGATTATAATTTTATCATTCATTTTATGATAATTTTTCTTTTAAAACTTATACTTGGTATAATATTATATTATAAAATCGAAAATAAATAGGATTTATTACCTCTCCTTATAATGATTGCTATATACAGGCATTTATGCTACAAATCAACAAAATATTTAGACACAGACAGATCCTTTCATATGATGACCATCATTTGCAAGAAAACTTAAATAGGCTGGTAGTTTGGGAGAAAACATGGGGAATAGATTTTCACTAAATGAAATGTAGTGTCCTCCGCATTTCAAGATCTAAAATAAACCATACCAGACAACTACATCCTAAAAGGAACAACCCTTGAGCAAGATAAGACAACAACAATTTGTGAATGCCCTACAATCCAATCTCTCCTTGAACAGCCATATAAATAGAGTTACAAAGAAGGTAATTATATGTTGGAGTTCTTAAGAAGGAAGCTAAGATCAACAAGTGAGATCACTAAAACAAATGCGTACATTACGATGGTACGTTCAAACCTTGTGCAACAGTCTGCACCAACAAGGCTAAATACAGCAAGTCAAATAGGCACCGCAACAAACGGAAGCCAGACGATCAAAACTACAGCTTTTAATTCTATATAACATTGTCAATGAAATTGTCGACATCCCAGCCTCTAAATAACTCACTCTAGCAACAACCAGAACAAGAGCATCTCAATCATACTAGTACCTATAATATTCGCCATCTTCAGACTACTTCAAGTACAGTTTCTTCCCATGGACCATCCCTACTTGGACCAGACTACCAGTATATATTGCTGAGCCTCCTCCTTGATATTCTTTAAAAGGGAGCTTTTTTCCAGTCCGATATAAAATGGATTTTGTCCTAGCTATGTAGCCAAACCAACGACAGAACATTGCTATGCTGGCAGGTCTAAAAACCCTGTTACCACCACGGTAGCCAGAACGGTTTGTATTCGTCACGTGAAAAATAGCTGGGAATTCCATTTTTCTGTATCTTTAGTATTACATATATTTTCCTAGTACACATATCTAATACTGCTATATGCCTTCATATATTTCAAGTTATATTTATACCTGATTTGTATTATTATTTTCTCAAATTATATTCTACCCTTCTTTCTTTGCGCACCGTTGAGTATATAAGTATTTAAGTTTGATAGATCAACGTATCAATGTAGATGTAGATGAAAGTGTAACTTACTTTTAACAGCTTTTTCAAGGGTTGATCCAAACAATGCACTATTGGATTCGTTTAAAGATGCTTGTGTTGCTTCTACAACACCTAAAAAAGATCAATGAATATGCTGTTGTAACAAAAACGAAATCCGCGGTCGTGATAAGCTGGTGTGTTAATTGTTTTACATATTTAAAATCTAGTTCAGTTAGTACATGTTAATTGGAGTTTCAATTGAGTGATAAAAGAAACATTTGAACAATCACAATTCAGATTTTCGGTTTGATGAAAAAAGCATTTGGAAACTCAAAAGTGTTCTTTTAACTGATATATACTTTTAATATTTGTTCTGACTTGTTAAAATTTAATTTTTACAACTTTGGTTACGTTATGTTTGACATTCTAAAGTACATTGCACGCATTAAACCACAGCGTAAATAACATTGTTTGGAAAGCGGCAATGTAAACCTGTTGAACACGCTCTTGCAATTTCTCGGCAGCCTACGCCTAACGACACGCGAAACTCATTAACTGTGCCTGCAATGAAATGTCAACAAGTACTTTTACAGTCGCCAAGTTGCACATATTTCTTATTGTTCCATAAAGTTCAGTCGGTCCTATCGTAGCAAGAATGTTAACATGAAGATATTTATCAGTTATAATTAAACAAACCGTACATACATACCTTTTATTGTTGTTGCGGTCGTGGTAGAAGTGGATGTTGCTGCGGTCGGGGTAGAAGTGGATGATTGTCCCGACACACCATGTAACAATACACTAATAATAACAAATAGCATGTTCACAATATACATTGTACAACCTTCCTCATTGAAGTAACTCTTACTGAACCGATATGTTCTGTACGCTTTACACAAGTTAGTATTTACTAATTTATCACGACTCCTTTATATACTTCTAAACAGCAATATATTGAAATCCTAACATACGCCTATACATCTACACAATTAATATAATTCACATAACAATCTAACATATGCAAAACAACAAAGAATATAAATTAAATGTTTATGAAAACAGCAAAAACTATAAATATAATTAGAATGAAATTAATATCAGACGACAATGTTATATCAAAGGATATATTATTGATCATGAGACGGAGCGATACATCATATTGTTTTGCAATGTCATCAGACAGATAATTTGAACAATACTTGAGGATCATTAGGCTATTAAAGAGGGCCATTAAATATGTGTATATTATTACCATGTGTTTGCATCTACATTCATTAGAAAATAGAGCATCCTAATAGTGACAATTCTAAACGATAGTGCAGTGGAGATGGTGAACGGATTGGTAATACAGTGGATAGATCGTTGGTCGTTCACACTAAGGTTCGGTCCTAGGTTCGATCCAATGTCCTCTCAACGTTCTCTCAAAAACAACTTTCAGTACTGGATCTACCAAGAAAATATATTTTATAGCGACTCACATTGATATAAGCTCTGTGCTAACTACGCAATTAAGCTAAATTATATTGTATGGTCTAAATAAACTAAATGGTTTTAAAGAAAAGACATGTAATAGTGCTACATACATTACCTTGTATTTATAAGCATATCTGTAAACATGTATGCACTCTTCCTTTTTAGCTGATTATATTTTTATCAGAACATTTCCTGTTAGGTACCGTGTCACTGCAACATATTCTAGTGCGGGGAACCATACAATTCGGATATACTATATTTGTACTATGTTAATTACTAGACACTTGCATTGGTCAGTTTTCTGAAAGGTGTATTTGTCTCAGCAGTTCAAATCTTACATTCTGATTCAAATTCCTGTCTACATAAAACGACAGTTTCACTGCACGCATGCCTGTAAACAGAACAGCAGTATCTACTGGCAATGTGTCAAAACAGATGTCTTTAAAAAAAAAAAGCAAGCGTTGAAGATAATCAAGACTTAGTGGTTTCATCAATATACGGATTAAGCGCGTGGATTTTCCAGTATCTTCAATGTAAATATATATGTGAAAACGTATATTAACCCTTTACTCCATAGATACGCGTGTTCCCGCACCAATCACAGAAGGCCTTCGAGAACAGTGAAGGAAGAGTCTAGATTGCTCGTGACAATCAAACTGAACAGTTCCTTCATTGTTTTACACTCTGTCAGTTAATATAAACATAATTCACCCATTGCTGATACGTGGTGAATTAATGCTTTCAGTTTGGAAGAGTCCAAGAAAATGCTTATGGAACAAAGGGTTAAAAAATATTTTCTTTGCTCTTGATTTGTATGTCCGGGCGGTATACTTTTGTTGCTTCTCACACATAAGATACCAAAGCTGTTGGTGGAAATATATCCACTTTATGTTTGAGCTTCTTCTACAATGTAGCTATTCCCAAACCAAACTGCTAATTGACGGTTGGACACCCTTTAACACTTTTATTTACTTGGTCGTGCAGTGCATGTGCGTGCGTGCGTCCTATTATGGATCCGATACTCAACCACTGGACCACAATATACACATAGGAAACTTTAATTTTAATACGAAATTGTAATGATATCATAACGAAATGTCTGTACTATAAGGCTATTTTAACAGGGAAAAGTCCTTCTTGTTTTATACTTGGAATTATCAGTAGTCGGCTCAAGGAACGAGATCTAACGGCATCAGAGTGGTCATGGTATTCATAATTGTCGTCCCAGATTTGAACACATCTCTCTGCATTTGTTTCCGCAAAGTACATCTAATGTCATTGACATCACAACAAATAAAAACAGAGAACAAAATAATGTTTAATGCCAAAGTATTGTTATAGTTGTTATGATATGGCAAATGGAAGATAGCATTTGGGTATCGCCTTTAAAGCACATATATGCTATATATTATATTCAAGAACGAAATGCGAAACAAACGTAAAGGGTAACAGAAAAATATATATAAGTTTATTGTAAAGTACCCAAAGTAAACGTGTATCCAAAACTGTTGACGACTCTAACCAACATGTTTGTAAATGTCGTGTTATTTTCCGATATACGAGCACACATTGATATGTTTTATTTAAAAATAAGACCTGTTTTGGCCACACTACGCTTGTTTAATGGTAGAGGTAGAAAAAAAGGCAAACACTGCCCCGACTACCTAAATCGACCTTTCCATTATTACTATAGAATATAAACTAATAATGGAAAATATCAAATGTTGGCAAAATTTCTGCAAATATATAGCGGCACAGGCTCGCTGATGTTTAATAGAATACAATGACAAGTAAAAATAGCAAAAGTCTACGTACTTTCTGATCTCCCTCGTACATATTTATGTTATGCAAAACAGCAGCTGCTGTCTGTCTGCTCAAGATGAAACACATCTGGTGATAATAGATAGAAGCATAAAGCATAGCTACCGTTGATTAATATTTGTCACGCATCGATACAACTGAATATTCTAAAATCAGTATTTGTAAATCACTATACCTGCCCACTGTATACCTGAAACTGACATGTCCAAGACAATAAGCTAGTTTCTTTTCTTCCTTATAACTTAAAAATATTTGTGTAAAATATTTGCTTTCTTTGTAAGATATTTCTATAAGTGAAAATTTTGTTTGCTTGTGTAAAATGCTTCTTTTTGTGTAAAACAGTTTTAGTAATAGGTGTACGATGTTTCTGTGTGTGTGTAAAATGTTTTTATTGGTGTACGATGTTTCTGTGTGTGTAAAATATTTCTGTTTGTGTACGATGTTTCTGTGTGTGTGTGTGTGTGTGTGTGTGTGTGTGTGTGTGTGTGTGTGTGTGCAGTATTTCTATTGGTGTACGATGTTTCTGTGTGTGTAAATTATTTCTATTGGTGTACGATGTTTCTGTGTGTGTAAGATATTTGTATTGGTGTACGATGTTTCTGTGTGTGTAAAATGTTTCTATTTTCCGTGTTAAATAATTCTTATTATTTAAGTATGTTCTGTAAAACGTTTAGTTTTGTGTTGAATGTTTCTATTTGACAATGTGTAAAATCTCTCCCTTTGTGAACAATTGTTTAATAAGTGTAAACTAATTCAATGTGTCATGTGTGTTTTTTTAGGTACAATTTATTTGTTTGTGTAAACTGTTTTATGTCCATGGAAGGTGTTGCTATTGTGTAAACTGTTTCTTTTTGTGTAAACTGTTTCTATTTGTGTAAATGTTTCCATTTTTTGATAACTATTTCTATTTGAGTAAACTGATTTTATTGTGTAAATTGTTGCTGTTTGTGTTATATGTTTCTATTTGTGATGTGTTTCTATTTGGTATAAAATGTGTATTTTTAAGTAAAAATTATGTTTGTGTAAAATATTTCTATATAAGTAACATATATTTTTTTGTGTTATATGTTTTTATTTGTGAACAGTTTCTATTTCAGTAACTAGTTCTGTGTTTTCATAAATTTGAATTTAAATGAAAGTGAAACACTAAAAAACACGACGTTTTGGTTGTGATTTCGGACGATGTCAAGAGAACGCCATATGATACTAACGTAAATTACGACGTCGTCCGAAATAGCAGGCAAACGTCATATATTTTAAAGGGTTTCATTTTATAACTGAAATCGAATTTACGAAAAAAAAGTAGCGTGAAAACCAACTTTTAATTTAGTCATATTGTAGTGAAATGAATACATTCTAACATATGTTAAATTAAAAAAAATACATTCTGTTCGCAATCAAGCGTGTATGTTCGAAATGTGTTTTTTTAAAACCCGCGTTTAAATCAACCCCGTGGTAATGATTTGATGTAAAGCTTACACAATAAGCGTTTTATCTGTATAACAGTTTTTTTGTGTTGCGTAATGCAGCTATAAAGTATCCAACCATACCAATATGCAACTTATTTTGTAAATGGGAATCCAATAAAATACAGAATACGGTGTTATGAATTTGTCATTTTATTTTAACATAAAACGACTATAATGTAACATAATTATATAATACGATAATGTGAGTAGAATGGCTTATACATGACTAACATTCCTACATAACATGACTATTTCAATAATTTCCATTTTTAATTATATCAAACATTTCCACAGCAAATTCATGGCAACAATCCGCCACTTTATAGCCCGCACAAACATGCTGTAGTTGGATACCTACATTTGGACAGCAATATCAATATCTCTCCACAGGAAATATAATATATAATTTAAAAAATGTCATTAAAAGTAATTGTGAATTGAAACTGACTATTTTACAAAATAAAAAAATACAAAAATGGTCCGAAAATCACGTACCGCTAGGGGTCCCTGTTAACGAGAAATTGCAGTTATATATTACAAAACAAACACGCTTAAACGAAACCGAGACTCTATGGAACAAACTGCAAACTACTTAAGTAAAAGATGTCGGTTAGTGTAAACAAGACTTTTTGAACATGACTCGTACAAAATACTAAATGTTTGTACGAACATCTAAATATATGTAAAACTATATAAAAATCGTTAAGTCATAATGAAGTGTAAAGATGGCAAGAGAATTGTCAATTAACAATCTTCTGATAGTCCTGCATGTAGGAAAGACTTGACGTATGTTATCTATCTGGGCCAATCATACAGACAAATCGGATCTATGAATAGGCAGTGTTATTCCACCTGACTCCATTCTTCACCGTTAATTATCAAACACGTTTAATTCATTGCTCCCTTAAATTAGAGCGTACTGCATGCTTATATGAGGTTGAGCCAGTGTCCATGACTATATGTTAGGTAACGTTAGAAAACGTTTAACTGAAAGCAGACTATTTGAATACAGGTAATGTAAACTACGCCAAAGATACATTACATTCATACACCGTAAATCATATGTATATACATACATACCTTCTCTTGTTGCAGACGATGTCGTTAGTAAGATGGATGTTGTCGTGGATGTTGTCGCCGCAGGGATATAAGCAGATGTCGTTCTTCCCATTACGAACCGTCCTTTATATCACTGAAGAAAAACTTAGCCGATATACATATTATATTTAAAAAGCATTTAATAAATATTGTATATCAGTTTTACATATGCGTCCTCCTATATAAACGTTTAGATAACAATACAACTGATAGGGACGTATGTTTATATCTATCTTGCATATCAATCCTCCTATACAAACGTTTAGATAACAGTACATCTAATAGGGACGTATGTTTATATCTATCTTGCATATCAGTCCTCCTATATAAACATTTAGAAAACAAACCATATGATGGGGCTGTATATCTATATCTAC
Organism: Panopea generosa; assembly: GCA_029582155.1. Lineage (NCBI taxonomy): Eukaryota > Metazoa > Mollusca > Bivalvia > Adapedonta > Hiatellidae > Panopea > Panopea generosa. The sequence continues at coordinate 66,806,044 of CM055896.1, read as the reverse complement.
ATTACATATCAGTCCTCCTATATAAACGTGTAGATAACAATACAACTGATAGGGACGTATGTCTATATCAATCTTACATATCAGTCATCCTATATACACGTTTAGATAACAATACATCTAATAGGGACGTATGTCTATATTAATCTTGCATATCAGTCCTCCTATATAAACATTTAGATAACAAAACATCTAATAAGGACTTATGTCTATATCAATTTTGCATATCAGTCTTCCTATATAAACGTTTAAATAACAATACATCTAATAGGGACTTATGTCTATATCAATTTTGCATATCAGTCTTCCTATATAAACATTTAGATAACAATACATCTAATAGGGACGTATGTCTATATCAATTTTGCATATCAGTCTTCCTATATAAACGTTTAAATAACAATACATCTAATAGGGACGTATGTCTATATCAATCTTACATATCAGTCCTCCTATATAAACATTTAGATAACAATACATCTAACAGGACGTATGTCTATATTAATCTTACATATCAGTCCTCCTATATAAACATTAAGATAACAATACATCTAATAGGGACGTATGTCTATATCAATCTTGCATATCGTTCCTCCTATAAAAACGTTTAGATAACAATACAATTAAGGTTGTATTCAATCAATGATATTACGAAGTTAGAATCGGAAATAAGATGCTTAAAAAGTAAAGCTAACTATAGTCCATCCTTTGCTGCTGGGTCCACTGAGGAGCTTCTTTCATAACTAACGTTAAATATTACCATTTGTTCATCTAAAATGCAACTTTGAACTGGTATAGTATTGGGCTGATTTACTAAATATTTATGCATCTTAGTCACCTATTGCTTCATTACTGTCACAGTGACTTCGGTTTAAAATGGTTCAATGAGTAAAGAAGTGATAATAAAGAATTTTTTTGGATTTTTTTCCCAAGAAAGGCACTTATTCAATGAATACCAAATTATATCTAGAATGTTCCAAATTTGTCAAATCTGGTTTAATTCATTTAACCAACAATTTTCACAACAAAAACAAATATGAAAGCTTTAACAATAGAAAATACGCTTTTATAATTATCAATTGAAATCAAATTTCATGTGAATATACAGTAATGTTTGTTCTTCACGGTTGTAGTTGTAAAAATTTAAACATCTAAGTTTACAGAATGTTTACTTACCGGTTTTGCTGTCATAACTATCGACGTCCGTCAGTCTGCATGTACCTATGGCTGGGTACGGCTTGTGTCAACACCACCGAGTTCACTTCACAACCTTTAACTAAGGTCAAGATAATATATAAAATGTACGCTCTTACAAGAACTTGCTATGTTAAGCATTGCTATGTGGAACACTGCTATTTGGAGCCTTGCTATGTGGAGCCGTGCTTTGTGGAGCCCTTCTATTCGAGCCCTGCTATGTGGAGCTCTGCTATGTGTAGCTCTGATGTATGTAGCCCTGCTATGTGTAGCCCTGCAATGTGGATCACTGCTATGTGGAGCCCTGCTATGTGTAGCCCTGCAATGTGGATCACTGCTATGTGTAGCCCTGCAATATGGATCACTGCTATGTGGTGCCTTGCTATATAGATCACTGATATGTAGAGCTCTGCTTTGTGGAAACCTCCGTCTATATGGAACCCTGTTATGTAAGTAGAGCGCTGCTATGTGGAACCCTGCTATGTATGTAGACCCCCGCTATGCGGAGCCCTGGTTTGTAGGTAGAGCCTTGCTATGTGATGCCCTGCTATGTGGAGCCCTGCTATATAGAGTACGGATATGTAAAGCTCTGCTTTGTGGAGACCTCCTTCTATGTGGAACCCTGCTATGTAGATAGAACCCTGCTATTTAGGTAGAGCCCTGCTATGTGGAACCCTGCTGTGTAGATAGAGCCCAGCTATGTGGAACCCTGCTATGAAGGTAGAGCCCTGCTATGTGGAGCCCTGGTATGTAGGTAGAGCCTTGCTATGTGTAGCCCTGCTATGTGTAGCCCTGCTATGTGGGGCCCTGCTATATAGAGCACGGATATGTGCAACCCTGCTATGTAGATAGAGCCCTGCTATTTAGGTAGAGCCCTGCTATGTGGACCCTGCCATGGAACACTGTTACGTGCAGCTCTGTTATGTTGGGCCTTTATTCGTGGATCCCTGCTATATGTTGAGCCTTGTAATGTGAAGCCCTGCTATGTGAAGCTCAGTTATGTAGAACTCTACTATATGGAACTCTGCTATATGGTGCCCTGTTATTTGGAGCTCTATTATTTGAAGATCTATTATGTGGAGCCATGCTATGTAAAGCCCATCTTTGTAAAACCCTGCTATGTGGAGCCCTATTAATTGTAGCCCTGCTATTTGGATCTCTGTACTGTGGATCCTAAATATGTGGATCCCTGCTACATTGAGACCTGTTATGTAGAACCCTGCTGTTAGGAACTCTTTTATGTGGATCCCTAACATATAGAGCCCTCATATGTGGAACCCTGCCGTGTGGAGTCCTGTTATGAGGAACCCTGTTATGTGGAAACCTGCTATGTTGAGCCCTGTTATGAGGAACCCTGTTATGTGGAGCCCTGCTATGTGAAGCTCTGTTATGTGGAGCCGTGATATGTATAGTCCTGCTATGTGAAGCTTTGCTTTATGGAGCTCTGCTATGTGGAGCTCTGCTTCGTGGAGTCCTGTTTCTTGGAGCCCTGCTGTGTGAAGTCCTGCTATGTAGAAGCCTAGCATGTGGAACATTGCTATGTAGAACCAAGTAAGGTGGAGCGTTGCTATGTGAAGTTCTGCTATGTAAGCCCTGCTATCTGGAGATCTGCTATGTGGACAACTGCTTTGTTAAGCTCTTTTATGTGGTGTCATGTTATGTGGAACCTTTTTAGGTTGAGCCGTTCTATGTGGAACCATGCTTTATGGATCTCTGCTATGTTGAGCTTTTTGTGGCCCTGTTATATGGAGCCCTGCTATGTGGATATTTGCTATGTAGAGCCCTACAATGAGGAGCCATGTTATGTAGATAACTGTTATTTGGATCCCTGCTATCTTACGCACTGCTATGTGGGCCCTGCTATATGGTGCCCTGTTGTGTAAAGCTTGCTATGTGGAGCCTTGCTATGTTAAGCGCTGCTTTGTGGAACTTTGCTGCGTGGAGCCCTGCTATGTGAAGCTCTGTTATGTGGAGGCTTGTTATGTGGAGGCCTGTTATGTGGAGCCCTATTATGTGGAGGCTTGTTATGTGGAGGCCTGTTATGTGGAGCCCTGTTATGTGGAGCCCTATTATGTGGAGGCTTGGTATATGGATGCCTGTTATGTGGAGGCTTGTTACATGGAGCACTACTATGTGAAATCCTACTGTGTTAAGCCCTATCTATAATGTGGAGGCCTGTTATGTGAAGCTCTGTTATCTGAAGGCTTGTTATGTGGAGGCCTGTTATGTGGAGGCTTATTACAAGGAGCACTACTATGTGGAAACCTACTTTGTTAAGCCCTATAATGTGGAGCCCTGCTATGTGAAGCTCTGTTATGTACAGTCTTGTTATGTAGAGTTCTTCTATATTGAGCCCTGTTATATGGAGCCCAGCAAATTGGAGCTCTATTTTATGGAGCCCTGATATATGACGCTCTGTTATGTGGAGCCTGCTGTGTGGAGCTCTGCTATGTGGAACTTTGCTATATGGAGCTCTGATTTGTGAAGTTCTGTCACCTGGAGCGTGCTATGTAGAACTCTGATATGTGGAACCCTGTTATGTGAGCCACTTTTATGTTGATCCCTGCTATATGGATCCCTGCTATGTGGACCCCTGTTATGTAGAACATATATGAAGTCCTTTTATGTAGAGCTGTGCTTTGTCGAACTCTTTTATGTTGAGCCCTGCTATGTGGAGCTCAGTTATGCAGGGCTCTTTTACATGAAGTCCTATTATGCCGAACCGTGCTTAGTGGAACTATTTTATGTGGAGCTCTGTTATGTGGAGCCCTGTTATGTGGAGCCCTGCTATAAGGAGCTCTGTTATGTGGAGCCCTGTTATGTGGAGCCCTGCTATTTGGAGCTCTGTTATGTGGAACCCTGTCATGTGAAGCCCTGCTATAGGGAGCTCTGTTTTGTGGAGCCCTGTTATATGGAGCCCTGCTATAGGGAGCTCTGTTTTGTGGAGCCCTGTTATGTTGAGCCCTGTTATGTTGAGCTCTGTTATGTGGAGCCCTGTCATGTGAAGCCCTGCTATAGGGAGTTCTGTTATGTGGAGCCCTGTTATGTGGAGCGCTGTTATGTTGAGCTCTGTTATGTGGAGCCCTGCTATGAAAAGCTCTTCTTTGTGAAGCCCTGCTTTATATAACCCTGTTATGTGGAGCCCTGTTATGTGGAGCTGTGTTATGTTGAGCTCTGTTATGTGGAGCCCTGCTATGAAGAGCTCTGCTTTGTGAAGCCCTGCTTTATATAACCCTGTTATGTGGAGCTCTGTTATCAGGAATCATGCTACATTGATCCCTGTTATGTAATAAACACTGCTATGTAGAGATCTGTTATATGGATCCCTGTTATATGATAAGCACTGTTATTTGGAGCCCTATATGCAGAGGCATGTTTGGTGGAGTCTTGCTTTGTGGAGTCCTGTTATGTGAACCCTTGCTATGTGGAGCCCTGCTATGTTGAGTCCTACTATGAGGAGCCCAGCTTTATGGAGCCCTGCTATGTGGAATCATTCTATGTGAAGCCCTGTTATGTGTAGTCCTGCTTTGTGGAGCTCTGTCATGTGGAGCTCTGCTTTTTGGAGACTTGGAATTGGGATTCCTGCTTTGTGGAGCCCTGCTTTGTGGAGTCATGCTATGTGAAGCCCTGTTATGTGTAGCACTGTTATGTGGAGCCCTGCTATATGGAGCTCTGTTATGTGGAGCTCTGTTCTTTGGAGACCTGGAATTGGGGTCCCTGCTTTGTGGAACTATTCTATGTGGAGCCAAGCTATGTGTAGCCCTGCTATTTGTAACTCTGCTACATATATGTGGAGCCTTGCTATGTGGAGCCCCCTATATGGAGCTCTGTTATATAGAGTCCTGCTTTCTAGAGCCGTACTATGTAGAGCTCTGTTACACCATTTCTGAGTATGCTTTATGAAATAATAAACACAACAACAATTCATTGGTACTTGTTAAACAAAAAGTAGCATGTTCAATGAAATCAATTCCATCTGTATAAAACAATATAGTATAACATTTTCACTTTACCAGCGATGCTATTAAAATATACTCAAGGTCGTTGCTAGAATATATTGAACAAATAATGAACAATACAAATATAGAAAACGACAAACTCTTGATTTTGTTAATTATGAAAACCTTTCTTCTTTTACTTGCATACAAACACAATGAAACGGGGAGCTATGTACGTGCAGTTTGTTCGTTCAGAATTGACGCATTACGAGTTGCGGTTACTTTAAAAAGAAAACTGTCTTGCTTTAGTTACCAACACACATGGAAAACATTGGACACTGGACAGTGTTGTAAATGGTGAACAGAACAAATACAGTAACGTACGAGATTATGTGTAACTTGACAAAGACAAGACATAACACATATCTACAAAATTAATACATTAAATCTATCTCCTATCTCCCGTCAATTTGGATAAAAACACACAATAAATGGGGTCATGTGTATTGCTACTAGAGAACAAATACAAACTATACTCATGCATATGACTATTAAGAACCAGTCGGATTTAGACATTATAGTTTTATTTCATTTCCTGAAAACGAACATATTTAAAAATAAACATATGCAAACTTTTTAATTGACAAAACAATGAATAAACTAGGTGTTAATAAAGGTCAGATGAAGGGATAAGAAATAATTAGATACACTGATATGTCATAAAAAAAGAAGAAAAAGAACGATGTCGTGACCGATACAACTTGAAAAAATACGCCTGCTTATAAATATAAAGATGCTTAAACTAGAAAAAGTGAAATTAATAGTTTATGAACTGATGTATTGAGGAATAATACAAATACAATACATAAGTGCAGTAACGTGTGACGTAGTTACCGTATTTTATATTTTCTTGAAAACTTATGCCTACACTTATATTGGGTATTATATATTTATGAACAGTTCTTGTTGTATGGTGTTAGCGTCGCTTTCAACAATATTTCAGTCATATCGCGACTGGGTCTACTTGAGACAGTATTCTGAGCGATTCACACTGGAGTATCATGCCGCAGACACATGGTATGATACCCCACCCAGTCACATTATACTGACACCGGGCCGACCAGACCTAGAACTCTCCTCTATATGCTTAGCATCAAGCATGGAAGCTTCTAGTGCCATTTTTAAAGTCTTTAGTATGACCCGGCCGGGGATCGAACCCATAACCTTCCGCATGCGAGGCGGACGCCCTATCACTTGATTACGCCACAGTCTTTATGAACAGAATTCTAGTTTACTAACATGCTTATTTTAAAACAATAACACCACCATATCCATAATAGTAAATACAATAACAAAATAAATTTACACATTTTGTAACATGTTTAAGTCTCAGTCCAGAAATGTGACATAGTTTTATATATTTTGTTAAAATTTTATTCAAATTCATGTTAACAACTTTGTATATTTGTACACTTAATGTACCTAGCATGTTTATTCTATAGAATAAATGCTTACCAGTAATATTTATATCGATAATTAGTATTTCTGTAACTCTTTTTTAAATTCATTAATGTTACTGCTGGGTGTTGAAATAGTTCTGTCAATTAATTAAAAGTGCCCTATAATTTACAGTAAAACATCAAAAGAAACCTCCAAGCTTAAGAAGATTAGAGTTAACCCGATTTTTCACTTCGCCAAGGCCACATTACGATACAGTGCACGTGCGGAATAATATGTGGTAGTACGACACAAATCTCATACTTAGAGGGGTGTAATCCGGGCTAATATTCTTAATCCACTGTTAATAAGTATGAACATATTTTATTGATCGGATGTAAACGAAAACGAAAACACTCATAATGGCATAAATCAATTTATTATCTATTTATTTGTTTTCAATTGAAATTTTCAGCATAACTTCAGATTGGTGTGGATAAAGAACTTGACTTACGATTACGAACGACATTATAAATGTAACTGATATAAATAACTTAAAAATAACCAAAGGATTCATCTTTCAGCATGTCAACTTAATTTTATATAACAATTATTTGTCTCTCCGGAATAAGGTCTATTAAGCCTCAATGAAAAAGCAGGGAATTCTATGTATTTCCCATAATCCATAGCAATTGAATGCGTACGAAACTGTGACGTCATCCAAACTTTCAGTTGAACTAACTAACCATCTTTATAATAAGATCAAACACCTGGAACTCATCTTAGCTGAAGTCATAAGTATAACCCCACGAAAAAGCATCCGAGCCAGTTGTTTTCAAAACAGCGCAAATTACGATGTACTTAGCTTTTCCGTCTTTTATGGCTGAAGATGATGATTGATGGTTATACTTAAAAACATACGTTATGCATTCACATAACTTTAATGTTGATAATTCGCCTACTTTAAACATACATTTTTGAAGCTGAACCTCTTGCCAAAAGTCACAAACGATTATGCGTTCAACACCCATGGTTAGTTCTCGTTAGTCCATAAATAATTCATTCAATTGCCGAATGTGTCCTTTGTTTAACTGGCGGCTGTTATTCAAATAACCTTCATACATGAATTTCTAAAAACTATATATTTACAGAGCTTAATGAAATGGAGGAAAGATCATTCGTATCTGAGCGATCATAGTTGCTAAACAATCTCTTCCCAAACCTCTTTGTAGGAATGTTTGCCAGTGGCTTGTAAAAGAACGGCGAGTATTCGTCTTATATATTTGAAATATACGTATTCAATTAGCTGTCAAATTTTTTAAATGTATCCGTTGTAGCAACTGCCATATTAGATTTATTTTTAATTTAAATCTGATAATGTTTGTTGAATAAGGAATCAATATTCGTAACCAAATGTGCATCTACATACGTGGCTCTAAGTATATGACAAGCCGACATCTATTGACATTGTTAAGCTCTGGGTTACAGCTTGTAAGTAAGTAGATATTATTCCAGACGACATCACCGTTGATTGATCCTATTATCTCAACCTTCTGTTGCGCTTGTTAACTTACTAGGTGTTATTAGGTCAGACAGTGCTGTGTCGAAAGTATGCTTATGCCTGTTCATGCAACGAATCACATGATTGGCCAAATCGGGTCAGGGAGGTGGAATTGTCAACTGCTTACAGTTATATTATTAGCTATACTTCATGTACTATCAGAGTATGCAGCATTTACTATATAATGTTATAAACGAGAAGTGCTTTTACACACTTGGAGAGTGAAGACGGCTGAGGTAAGTTACTAGTATCCTTTGCTACTGCATCTGACTTTGATGCTTTATGGTATATGTGGCGGGAAATTAACGTTACCATTGTTCAATAGATCGTTTGGTATGTATCTAATAGTTATTGTTGTACTTTATTATTAAGATAAGTGTGGAACCGTAGTCATGTCATTTTGGTTCGTATATTATCAAACCGACCAACAAAATGTTGATGCTTTACAATAATATGTGTTTAAACAAAAAGAAGATACATTTAACATTCTATTGTGATAAAAACTGATTGAGCTGTAACTACAGGCCACTCGGCACTTGGTACAGTTCCAGTTAGTAATTGATAACAGAGGCCAGACCGTACAAAGGATGATTTATTTGCAACAAAAAGAATCGAAGAGCAAGGGAAATTGAAATGAATTGATGTACTGCCTAAACAACGCGCGAGATTATTGAATTCGGAAACGTTTGACTATCAGTTTCACTAAATCCCTAATCTGAAAAAAAAACATTTCAAAGAAGAAAATTAATAAGTGGCGCTTACCGTTTAGCTTTTCAACTGGGCAGTGTTTTTCCCAAATAACTTGGCTTTCCCACAGCTCCGAATTCATAGCTTGCACCGGCCTTGAAAGTGAACTTCTTTAGTAAAGCCCGATATGTGTCAATTATTAATTACATGCTTTGAGTGGCTGACAAAAATGGCAGTCCCCTCCCAAAGACCGAAATAATTTACTCATTTGTATAGATGTTTTTCATTTTTATTTTAATTTGTGCACGAATCCAATTTATGTTTTTATAAACAATCAACAAGAAAAACTAAACTATCTCTTCTAAAAGTAAAGATTATGTTTTACTTTAAGATAATGTTTTATATATTTATTAGGCACATTTCCTTCTTCGTGACTATTTTTTCTTTTCTATATAAAATAGTGTCAGCCTATTTTGCTCCATATAAAATATATCATAAATTATAAAAGATTTTATTTCTAGAGTTGAACTCGGCACATAAAATGCAGACTACGTTGCATGGTTATGTTAGATACATCGCAGTTATTTACTTCTATACCTTTTGACGAAAAAAACACGTTGTTGTTTAAAAATATACGAAAACATGATTATAAAATAAAAAGTATTAGTGAGGAGACAAAATTTTTTTAGCGCACTGAGGTTACGTCACATTAAGATTAAAAAGTCGTTGAGGCAAAACTCTATTTATATGTTATCTGGCATATATATATAAGTGAGTTATTAAATTCACAACAACGGAATTTACGATTTTTGGGATCTTTTCAGATGCTTATTCACAATGTATGATATATATATGGAGATAATTATTTGTGGATAACCAAGACATAAATATACAGACCAGACTACGGCGAGTGTGCATAGCTACAGTGCAAACCATAGATACAATATCAAAGCCTCTGCCAAACCAATAAATTTGGTGTTGACCATGACTTATATACTATGGAATTACATGCAACACATCTGGGCAGGGTGGACAAATTTACATACATGAACCGATAGATTTATATGAGTAGGATCCAATTAATGATTCATGACTACTCACATGCTATATAAAGGACAGATTTATAAACCCGTTGTATCATATAGAGACAATGGATTCATATATATATTTAATTTCATAAAGGGAGATAATTAAATTCACAACAACGGAATTTATATATATATATCAATTATTTTATACATCTTATTCAATAGCTAGCTTCTATATGTCATCCAATTCATTTTTATAGTTTTATAAACACTATTCGTGATAAAAAAAAATAAAGTTTCTGTCTATTGTTATTCTTGATGTGCAACAAAAGAGAATATTAATAGAAAAAAAGCTTTGCAAGTTTTTATTGTTAACACATCACGGACATCACGGATAATCCCGTTGTCGGTATAATAAACATTTTGAACAGGAGCGATTTGTCCAAGCGTGAACAGCCGCCCAGTAAGCCCATATCCCAATGCTCGACGGCAGTAAACGAAGCCTTGAAGGTGCGGGGCTGATTTCAAAAACAGTATTTATTTAACCAAATTTGACCCCGAATCGGTTTTGTTTAATTGATTAAAAATATTTCAGGGTCATCATTTCATATGTTATAATAAAAAGTGTCTCTATTTATTAAATTTGCAGATAACGGCAAACCATTTACAAGGTAGGCCTGTAATTTACTGTCATCGCCGACTTCGTCATCAGGCGATAAATGTTATTTCTAATATAGAGCACAGTCCTCGACCACAATTTTTTTAGTATTAGTGAATAGCATGTTTTTTCTATAATATATATATATATACTTTCACTTTTTTCGTGGTCGAGGCCTGTGCTCATCCCGAAATAACTATAAACTGCACCAAATTTCCGTAAATTGTCAAAAAAATGGGATATAGGGTCTGTTGCGCTTCACTCGTTGTATCCAAAACAAAGTCGATTTAAGAAATAAACATTATCTTTAACTTTTAGAGAACCCCTCCTAAACCGGTATTAGATGCGTTTCATGAACATACACAATAGAGCATCATACCTAAATCGGCACTAGATGCGTATCATGAACATTCTCAATAGGGAATCTCACCTAAACAGGCACTAGAGGCGTCTCATGAACATACTCAATAGAGCATCATATCTAAATTTGCACTAGATGTGTATCATATACATACTCAATAGGAAATCCCAGCTAAACACGCACTAGAGGTGTCTCATGAACATACTCAATAGGGAATACAACCTAAACATGCACTAGAGGTGTCTCATGAACTTACTCAATAGAACATCATACCTAAATTGGCACTAGATGTGTATCGTGAACATACTCAATAGAGAATACAACCTCAACATGCACTAGAGGTGTCTCATGAACATACTCAATAGAGCATCAGACCTAAATTGGCACTAGATGTGTATCGTGAACATACTCAATAGGGAATCCCAGCTAAACCGGCACTAGAGGTGTCTTATGAACATACTCAATAGGGAATCTCACCTAAACAGGCACTAGAGGTGTCTCATGAACATACTCAATAGGGAATACAACCTAAACAGGCACTAGAGGTGTCTCATGAACTTACTCAATAGATAATCCCACCTTAACCGGTACTATAATATAACTTTATAGCTACAACAATCCAATACAGTTAGTATACTTAATGTTATTGCATGGGCAATACAATATATGGTAAATACACAGAGAATATGTAGTATATGCAATATTCTACAGAAAGAATTTCATTTTATGATAGAGTGTTATTTATAAAATGACTTAAAAAATGTTTTATTTCAAGTTACCATAATGACCGAATATGCAAAAACTTGTAAAACTGTTTAACAATGATAAAGTACGGTTGATAAAAAATAATCAAGGAACGTTTATACATAACGCTTTCGATCTTAGAGCTTAGATTTTGATCAACAATGTGCATAATGAATTATATGAAATGCTAAATAAACATCACTTGGTTGTAAAATTTAACCAAAAAATATATTATATTAAGAATGTAACATGTTTCTTTAAATTTGTAATGTTATAGATAGTGACATCATCAAACACATGGATATCTGGCCTTATGAACGAAATATATATCTCAATTTATATGTTCCATTGGCATGAACAAATTGTTATATGTTTTACTTACAAACCCATAATTCACGACATGTATGTGTAATAATATAAATTTTGTCATAGTTTTATTATCTTTATAAACTTGTATTGTATATATATGTATGGACGCACAAAGCCCAATTTGCATATTTATTGATAACAGTATATATTCAGTGCATTATTATATCGTATGTAAATATGTTATATGATGTTTATTAGATTTTGTCCTCATGTTTGTATTTCGATATATATGATTATTCGTCATTGGTCTCAGACTTTGTAGAAATAATGGGAATAATGGAAATAAACTTGTCAAACTTGTCTATGAAAACAATGAAAAGGGGGTAATAAGAGTAACTGCCTTTGGATGGTTAACGATATTTTTGGTGTTAATGAATTATTTCATAAACTCTAACTAAATAACATAATGAATGCACATGGTTTTGTTTTACTATATTTACAATGAAACTGTATATAAATGCCAAGTTTAATGATGATGTCTAGTAGTTTTATATTACTTTCATTAGATTTGGTCACCCATTTATCACATTAAAGTTTGTCATTTTTCATGTTATCTATACCGCTGACTATATATTGTGTATGTACTCTAACTATTTGTTCCAATACTGTTATAAATGTGATATTGAAGATCAGCGATGTTATGAACATTGTATGGTCATTTTGGGTAAAAAGCCGTTGTGTATTGCATGATAAGTAACTTTAATTATGTTTGTGACACAATGTGCCTCGTCATTTTTGTAATATCAACATTTTTGGGTAGTTCTTTTTGATGTGCGTATATCATACTAATCATTACAAACGTTATTTCAATGCGTTTCTTACTTGCACTTTTAGATACCTGTTTTCTAATTTATAACATAAGTTACTTGTTACACTGAAACTTGTGTTATCAGTTATCAGCATCTATCCCTAACATATGTAGTCTTAGTAATATAGCTTCATTTCCAGTTTAAATATGCCCTTTGTGGATTGGACAATATAATACTACCCATACAACTAAGCGGGTTTTCTATAATTTGCAGATGGATAAAATCAACTTCTTGCTGATATTTGTCTTTATATGCACAACTTCTGCTGCTACAATACAAGATCTAGAGTGCTCATACTGTGATGACGTCACATGTCCCGATGCGTATATACCTGACGACTCCTGCTGCCCTGTCTGCCCACCTGGTAAGTAAAAGATTACTACTTTTTCCAACTGTATAATTATAAACATACATGTAACGGAACTTATATTCAATATGTAATTGAATATCAAAATGTTTTAAGTGAAAATGAAATAAAAAAATTTGACAAAATAAATCTTTTTTTGTGTGTGTAGTTAAATATCCAATAAAAGAGACATATACCGTATTGGTTATCATAAACAATTTTTGTATCAGCGGTTCACAAAACCACTTTCCATGATAGTAATAGTCTACAAATGATCATTTAGATTTTAGTATCCGTATAATTGTGTAACCGAAACATAAGAAAGGCACACAGAAACCGCATGCATAATACATATGTTACATATATAACGCATGTAGCAAATACGATCCGTTACACATTCGAGACGTTTCACGTTGTACACCTATGTCACTTATGCTAAGAAATGATTACAAATACTGCGTTATATTAATTATTCCATGCTATTTCCATTTATTTCATGTAACTCTCAGTCAGTTCATATTGTACCCATTTATTTCATATCATACCAATTTATTTTTATATTATACCCATTTCTTTCACACAGTACCCATTTATTTCATTTTATACCCACATATTTTACGTTATACACATTATGTTCATGTTGCCGCTCTTTATTCGATGTTATACCCATTTAGTCCATGTTATATTCATTCATTCAATGTTGTACCGATCTTTTCATGTTATACCCATTTGACGATGTAAATACTCCGCATATCTAGGATATAAGAAATAAATGAAATCACTCAGGCACTTGTAATGGATATGGTGTCATTTGAAAAGACAAAGAACAACATATATAAGATAATGAAGTATACATTATTCAAAAATATATAATTAGTTGCATATTAATAATGATAAATAAAAAGCTGTAATCAGAGAGTTATATTAATATTGATATATGTATTTAAAAGAACCAACTTTAATTTTATCAACGTGATTAACATCAACTACATGTAGCAGTGTTACTTCTTTTCAAGTTACTTTCGTGTCTTAAAAACACGACCATTTATTAAAATGGATTGTGTTATAACTTTAGTATTGTTAATTTTAATTTAATATCGAGTTTCAAACGAAAGAACCTCGAGGTGAATAACAAAAATGTCGTTAAACAGATCAATGTACAATATAATTTTTTGGGGGACGGTGCTTTAGCAGCCTCTCTCAGAGCTACCGTGATTTTTTTTCAATACCGCAAACCTACAACCGTGTATCGTGTTAATGCAAACCTAACAACCACTTATCAAATAGTTCCACCCCATGATAAGCGTTCGAACTCACTATAAACAGTAGATTCGTCTATTTCAACGAAAACATTAATTTTATAACAGACAGCGACGATTTATACCTATAAACAATTGTGTATCGTATAAATTACAATTTTATACTCAGTGCTATTCATCAACACAACGGAAGTAAAGCACATGAATACAGACGCGCTGAACTATGATCACGTGACCAAAATATTTTTTCAGGTCGTCATCTTGGACAGCAATTGAATACAGACATCTGTGTTTTTATCTATTAGTCGTAAGTTTATTTACCATATTTCATTGTATGTTGTGATTTTTCAGTCCGTTATATGTTGAACCATAGACAGTGCATACTGCATTCGTATTCCTGAAACCTGAAACGTATTCCTTGAATTGTATCGAATCTAAAATTGCAAATGTAGGTCACGAGATAAACATCAAAACAATAGACATCCATACAATTTCCGTAACGTCTGAATCTAGACATAGTTGTACAATCTGGGGAGATATCGTTAGATATATAAGGTGTACTGAATCGGTTATTTCCTATCATTTTCTGTAAACGTTTGATAGGTATTGTAAACATACGTTCCTTTATAACTGTTTCCGGGTCAGGAATTATATCGCAGCATTTCCAAGTCGCAAATTACATGCAGATCCTAATTATTGTCGCACTTTAAAAACAAATAAATTCTCTGTGTGGTGTTGATTTAGCAGTTATTTTCACATTTGTGCTTATAAGAAATCGCTTCTGTAGGTAGTGGAATTTAAATGTTCTAGGTTTAGAGAATTTCCGATTTATATGAGCACTCGAATGATCATGAAGTTGTGTTTATTGTGAAATGGAGTTGAACACATAAAGTTAAGTGCGCTGCCAGAATTACATTTTCTTACAAATCTTGGAGTTGAACTGACTTGCAAATATTGGAGTTGAACTTATTTACAAATCTTGGAGTTGAACTTACTTACAAATCTTGGAGTTGAACTGACTAACAAATCTTGGAGTTGAACTTACTTACAAATCTTGGAGTTGAACTTACTTACAAATCTTGGGAGTTGAACTTTCTTACAAATCTTGGAGTTGACCTGACTTACAAATCTTGGAGTTGACCTGACTTACAAATCTTGGAGTTGACCTGACTTACAAATCTTTGAGCAATCTGGAGTTGAACACATATCTGTTTTAGTCTTGGAGTAGAGCTTTTAAAATGCGCAATATGTCGCACTAGGGAGTCGGAATGGTATAACACAAATCTCTGGAGTTCAACCATTGATAATCAGGACTTTCCCCCAGAAAAAATAAAGGCGTAAGGGCATTTTGCGCGCTGTAAACATCAAGATAACAGTTAAGATTTCAAGTTTTTAAGTAAAACAAATTGCCGATCAATTAATAAATAAACATTTCATATACTTCTTAAATCATTATTATTCACCACCAGGATCAACAGTAATTCTTAAATTAGTTTAACAGCTAGTAATTATTCCATTTGATAAAAGCCACCTGTGGTGAGATGTTTGTATTAACTGTGAAATGTTGATCAAAGTCAATTAAAGGCTTGAACATCCACTGCTTCTCCCTTTAATGTCTGAGTAACCCAAAGCAGATTATAGGATCAGGGTCATACAGACGTTTTCATGTCCTTAACTGGCTGATTGTGTTGTGAATATTTGGGAGTCTGTGTATTGAGATATTTTTCATATAGATTATTTAATTGACTTCCCAGAACTGAAAACCATCAGTTTGATTATAAGCTAGAAAAATAAGGCATCCAAAAATTAAATATTCAATAAATAGTTCTTGAGTTAGAGCTAGTAGTATTACTTTTCAATGTGCGAAGTGAATCAACATGTCATATATTGTTTCGAGTAATTCTTTCTGTTATGGCGACATGCTTTTATTTTTGCGCTGCATTTGAATAAAATATTTCTGTTTTGGTACCGGTAAACCATTCACAATGGTGTTTTCACTGATACATGCAACTGAATTCAATCAGGCCGCTGAATGTCTTCACACTGAAGCTAGGGATAGACAGTGTATTCCAACTTGTCTAATGTTCTTGATAACTATCAATTACATAACAATGCCTTGTGTTTATATTCAAACTGAAGATCTAAATGACATTTTGTTTGCTGGCAGCTACCTGTATTGCGCTGTGTGTGAGTCAACTGCAAAATCAGGCTTAGTAGATCCATATCAGAACGTATTACCTACAAAGGTAAAACAGTATATGTTTGCAACAAAGGAATATTCTCTAGATTTATAGAAGGAAATCCTCGTATAGATGGTCAGAATTATCATAGACTTGAAGATGCTTTATCAAAAGCTGTGTCGGAAAGAATTACATACTACTGTTTAATGGTGTTTCTGTTGGTGCACATTTTGATGGGTTATTGTTTCACATACTTGATAGTCATTCTAGAAAGGTTGGGATGAGCTGTCCTGATGGAAAGTGTGTCCTTGGCGCTGTTCAGACCCAGTCTGATCTGTGCACTTACCTTTGTTGTTTATCAAATTCTTTTGGTATTGCTGGGGTTAGTGTACAGTTTGACTTGCATGTGTTCAATTTCACAAAAAAGGTACAGGTTTACTCCATTCGCTATATAAATTCTTGATAACAGACACGGTTTCAAGTTAAGGAGAATTGTTATACGGAACGTCAGTGAAACAAAATCGATAGATTCGCAAACGAAGACTAGAAAATTTCAAGATTTAATGAAAGATATGTCTTTCAGAAATCTTGTTGATGTCAGGCATATTACTGACACTGTAATTATTAGACAGAAACATGGTAACCAACAGAGTCCTGAAGTGGATTACTCTTGTTTGCTCACAAAAAAAAGACAATAATCAAGGTTCGATGAGAGAGCAGTCTTTACGAAGTGTTGCTGATGACAGGCTTGAAACTGATGAGGCCCATGTGACGCCGAAATGTGAACACAAACCAAGAAACATGACAGAACTCTGACAAAGCACTGCTGTGGTGACATGTCAAATTATACCTCAAAACTGTCATGATTCAATGATATTACTGAGGTTTTGTTGATGATAGGCATGTAAATGAGGATCCAACAATACAGAATCAGAATTGGTCAAATGAGATTTCTTGCTTCAGTGATGTAAGTATTTCACTTTTCAAGAAGCTTGTTTCTTCTGGTCCAGATTATGTTTGCTCTTGCTGTACACAAACCTTTTTTGAACATTCTGTAAGAAAAGTCGAAACACTGTCAAATGGAGGAAATATTTTAGTGTCTCCATTTCTGACTTAAGCCAAAAGTGTGGGCAATGTTGAATGGATATACCTAATGTGTGGTTGGAATCTGTTCGCCTTGGGAAAACCCCAAAATTTTGGGTTCACAATGGCCTTACATTTCTGGGAAAGCCAAACGAATTGGAGCTTTTAAACCTTGAAGAGAGGCTGGTGTCGCCAAAACTACCATTTATGCAGTTGCGTGAAATGCCCAGGGGCGGCCAAGTCAATCTGAAGGGCACTATTGTTAATGTACTAGCTGATGTTAGTGCTATCAAATCATTACCAAGAACGATTGATGAAAATGAAATTATCATGTAAAAATTGGCATGCAAATTGTCATACAAATATCATGTTGCATTTGAAAATATAAGACCAAACAAAGTATTTGCAGCAGCCAAGTGGTTGGTAGACAATAGTTTGTTGTTCAGAAATGAGGGTATCGTTGTCAATGACACTTGGCTGCAACACCCTCAGGTAGTACAGCACTCCCCAGATCAACCAATACACAGACATGATACTTCTGATGGTAATGAAGGCCCATCCAAGTCAAGTGATGATTGGACCGAAGATGACAGTTTTGCAGACAGACCAATAGGTAACTTTGATACTTGCCTGTTATCAATTGACATTCGAGAATTTAATCAGGTATTGTCTTTTGCGCCAGGCGAGAGAAATTCACCAATTGGCCTATTTTTTATTACCATTCTGAGTTTTTTTCTTTCCCTACCATATTCTGTGGTCAGAGTCGTGTAAACAACCCTGAAAGGCTTGTTTCCTTGCATTATAGTGATATTTCAAAGTGGGAACTACGCAATGTTGACAGGCGGGTGGCTCTATGTGTATCTTTAAGTTAAAAAGACTACATATAAAGCAGATACCAGACAAAGTTTATCTTGCAATAAGAAAATGCAAAGCAAAAGGATTGGTTTTCACTGCTGGCAATATACTTACCCCTGGTTTTGTTGACAAATTGGCCATTCAAAACGATAGTTTTAAAGTCCTCAGGACACTGCGTGATTCACCACCATACTAGGAAGCTGCTAAAAGTGATGTTGTTGCTATGATTTGGCAACTGGGAATCCCAACAAGGTTTTGTTCATTTCAGCTGCAGAAACCAAGTGGGAGCCTTTGTTAGAGTCACTGGCTAAGCTTGTCCAGGGCAAAGAATTGTCAACAGATGAAATTCATGGCAAGACAAGTGTTTGTTGATTAAGTCAGACCCAGTAATATGTGCTCGGTATTTTCATTACAGGGTGCAAACTTTCAAAAAGCATGTTTTGAATCACCGGTCAAAGCCTGTTGGTGAGATACATGTTTATGTTTACCGTGTAGAGTTTCAACAGCGAGGATCACCACATATCCATATGATTGTATGGGTTAAAGGTGCTCCTGTACATGGAATTTTGTCTGATAGTACAGTAGCTGCATTTGATGACAAATATGTTACATGCTATAAAGATGAAACAATACCTTCTTTGGTCAATTATCAGTCACACAGACATGCCCAAACTTGCAGAAAGCGTGGCAAGGTCATCTGTTGGTGTAACTTTTCCATACCTCCTATGCCAAAAACTGTTGTTATGCATCCATTGAATGATGCTGAAACAAGTTCTGTCCATGTCGACAATGAGAAAATGATCATTTACCTCAATGACATACGTCAGACAGAACCTGAGATGCAATTTGAGGACTTTTGAGGCCAGCTTGGAATGAGTTATGACGCATAAATTCAAAAGACTCGGCAAAGGTATTCTTAAAGCGCTCTGTTACTGAAAGTACGATAAACAATAAATCAGTTTTTGTCAAGTGTTGAAATAAATGCCCAAGAAGCTGTGTACCTGGTCCTTTAATTGCCACTTAGAAGAAATACAAGACAGGTGATATATGTTGATACCAAGAGGCTAGATGAACGAACATCACTCTTAATATTAAGCCTTTATCTGCTCTGAAAGAACTTCCAAAGTGTTTCAAGAATGTTAAGATGGACAATGTGTTGAACAGTTAAAAGCGAAGACCTAACATATTGGATCAATTATGTTATTCAGATTTTGCCTCTTGGAATGATCTGTGTAAAAGGGAGATTGTGCCAACTATTGATCACAGTACTGAAGAGGAATTGCCAGAGACGGAATACGAGCATGATAAGGATGATTAAGAAGAAGATGTGAATAGAGATTCTGGTGGAAAAGTAGTCAATTTACTTGTGGTACACAAGTAAGGAAAAAATCAAAACAAAAAGAGTTTTACAGTCATGTCACACCAATAAATCATGATAGGGATGATCATTTCCGTGAAAAAAATAATGCTCTACACTCATTGGCGAGACGAAGTCAGGGACTTTCTGGTAGGATTTGAGACTTTCGAGGAAAGTTTCAATGCAAAGACAGAAGAATTCGACAGAAATAAAACGTATTATGAGAAAAATGATGATAATTTTTATCAAAGCATTCTTGAAAACTTGGAGGCAGAACAGTTGGAGTCAGCAATCCATTCAGAGGCACATCATAAGGAGTTACTTGATACAGAAAAAGGAACGTCTAGATCAGCTACACTTGTTTGTTTCGACCCTTGGGTAGGAGCAGATGAAGAAAGCTATGTTATTAGGGAAGATTTAGGCGTTAGCGGAAGACGTGTGTGTGATGGAACTCTGCCTTAAAAGAAAATAAATGGACAACGAGCAATATTTTTTACCATGTTCTTCACATAGTTAAGACTAAAACTTTACCATTTTAAAATTTCCTGTCAGGTGGTGCAGGTTGTGGGAAATCTGTGCTAATACGAGCGATTTATCAAGCACTTCTGAAATATTTCAACCTTATGAGCAGTGAAAACACAGATACTGTAAAGTTGCTGTTATGTGCCCCTACTGGAAAAGCCCATAATATTGGTAGAAGTACTATTCATTCTGCCTTTGCATTCCAGCATGTAAATGGTTTTATTTTAAACCTCTTGATATGCAACAGCTTAACACAATGAGAGCACGACTACATGACTTTAGAGTTATTTTAATTGATGGAATAGCTAATGTTGGGAGAGAAATGCTAAACTTACGATTGCAAAAAATAAAGGGCTGCACTAGGCCCTTTGGAGGTGTCAGTCTCCTTGCTGTTGGCGATCTGTATCAATTGAAATCAGTTCTTGATTAATGGGTGTTTTCACAAGTATACAGAACAACACAGCTTCAGTGCTTAGGCACAGACATTTATATCAAGAGGGCATAGCTTTAAATTTCACTCCAATTCTTGAAACTTGTAACAAATTTACATTTCGGTTTACCAAAACATACCTAATAGTACGGCGTCAATTGCCAATTTACTAATTTGCTGGTAAAACAATCCACAAGGCCCAAGGCTCAACAATCAAAGGAGCTATTACGAATTTTGGGACAAGAAAAATTGATCATATACACTTTGTTGGCCTAAGTAGAGTAACAAGTAGCATACTTGTTGAGCTAAAATTGCTGGATGTTATTGCAGATGACTATAAGTGTCAGGTTTAAATTCAAACTGCTCATAATTTTGCGATGTGAACTTGTCCTGCACTATTAACATTTACCAGAAGATATAAGCATAATATGACAAACGGTAGCGAATTATTAAGTAATGCTTCCATTTCAATAGAATTCATTCAGTATGTTTTGAAGTAAGGGTTAAGAAATGTGACAACCCTCAAGAAACAGAATGCACATATTTCAAGCACATTATGTTGTATAATTTCAAACTGTTTGAGATGAGATATTGGTTAATTTGTAATTGTAACCCATCTGTAATCTGTAATCTATTGATGCATGGAAATGCGGCATTATCCAGTAAATGATAGATGCAGGTTTATGTGGTTTGATGGAACAAAGGATTAAGCAATTAAAGTTTTTTTCACCTTCAATGATAGCTCGTATTGCCTTCGGTGCATGATTACATATGTGCAGAATTTCTGAACCTTATTGGATATAAACAATAACCTAACGGAAAAAGGGGATAATGCTGATTTGTTAATACTGTTTAACTGTTCTACTGTTTATTTCACTTAATTTATTGCTTGTACTTTATGCCAGCAAATGTTCAGCCTTCAAACATTTATATTTGCAGAAGTGCGAGGCCACTCCGTAAGGAAAATAGTGGTTAAAGCTGTCGGGTTTGAAGATGGGGATGCAGAGTTGTTTCTTGATAATGAGGAAACAATGATAGTGCCAGCTGAGCTGCTGCAGCAAGCTCTATCCATTGATGGAGAGCCAGTTGATATTGAAATGGCAATGACAAAAGGTCCATTGACCCTAAATGTAAAAAATCAGGGATCTGACAGCATTAGTAATAAAAAAATATAACTTAATGCATCTTCAGATCTTGCATTGAACTGGACTCAGTTGTTCAAAGCTTGGTTAGCTTAATCCTGAGTAAAGTGAAACTGTGTAAGTTCAATATGTTCTATGCTGAATTATTTTATGTCAGTTTAAATGTACTTTTTAGAAACAAACTGGCCTCTCCTCATTATATCCAAGTAAATAACAGATTATGCTGTAAATGTCTAAATCTTAACCCTGGACAGCTAACCAAGCTCAAACATTTTCTTACAGAGAGTTTATATTTTTTATTTGTTTTCATCAATGTTGATTTGTATTTGAAATCTAGTCAATCTAGTCAGTAAGTCTGTTTTATTTTGGATCAGTGTATATATGTCAGCATAACGGCTTTTCTGCTTGTACAGACTTACACATTTCCATGAGTGATGTCTGGGTACACAATGCTGCAGTGTACTTGCATTTTATCATGATATCTGGGTACATAATGTTGCAGTGTATATACATATTACCATGAGTGATATCTGGGTACACAATGCTGCAGTGTACATACATATTACCATGAATGATATCTTGGTACATAATGTTGCAGTGTACATTCATATTACCATGAATTATATCTTGGTACACAATTTTGCAGTGTATATACATATTACCATGAGTGATATCTGGGTACACAATGTTGCAGTGTACATACATATTACCATGAGTGATATCTTGGTACACAATGCTGCAGTGTACATACATATTACCATGAATGATATCTGGGTACATAATGTTGCAGTGTACATACATATTACCATGAATGATATCTTGATACACAATGTTGCAATGTACATACATATTACCATGAATGATATCTGGGTACACAATGCTGCAGTGTACTTACATATTACCATGAGTGATATCTGGGTACACAATTATGCAGTATGCTTTCATGTTACCATGAGTGAAGTTGTCTTGCATTTCTGCATATCTGTCTTTTTTTGTTTGGGGCCATATATGCTCCCAGAGTGCAATTTTTGAGGGTCGAGGGGTATATCATAATAGATATATAAATTCATTGGACATTTTGGCAACTGTAACTTTTATTCAACACTACATTGTCTCAGTAACTGTGTCAACTCATTTTGACAAACTTTTCTGATTTCTAAATTTGCATCAAGACCAAGTTGTTTTGATGCAAACTCAATGACCATTCCATTTTCTACACATTTTACATTCCTCCTATAAGTTTATTTTGACAAGTGTTTATTTTGTGAAGAAAACCCTCTCTCACAGAGGACTGAAAATAAATATTTCATTTGTTTGATTTGCTGTTTTTATTACAAAACACTAATTTGTTAACCATTTCTGACGATTTGCCTTGACAAGACACTAAAATGGCGTAATGAAAAGCAAACTGTATCAGTTTTTATTGCGCATTAATATGCAAGCCTCTCAATGCATTAATCATGCTATATTGATACCAGTCTATATTCAAATCTCTTGGTCAAACAGTTGCACACAGTCGTAGGACAAAAGCTGAGTATTCCAAACAAAACAGAAACTATGCAATCGAAATTCTAGGCTTTTTTCGCACAGTCGTGTGCAATCGAAAGTAACTTTCTAATTTAATGTGGCGCATTTTTCGATTCTTCGATTCTTTGCTGAGGTTAAATATAATAAAATAAAACCACATTTTTGCTGCAATGTCTTATACTTTTCCTAGATATCACCTTTATCTCCCTTGAAGGTTAAAGTTTATGAATGGCTCTGTATGTATTAGTCATTTTTGTGTACGCTCGATCACGTCCAGGGGTTAAAATATATGCTCGTGTATATTATATTCTCCTGGAATAACTACTATTATAAGGTTCTGTATAATGTATCATTATGACCTCATGTATAATATTGTTACTGTGTTATATGTTTTGAGATGTCAATCTTTAGCTTGGAAGTTGTTAGATTTTCTTAATTATTATCTCCCTTGTATTTTCTTAATTGTTATCACCCTTGTAATTTCTAAATTATTATCACCCTTGTATTTTAATGTCATTGGAGATGTCACCTCACATGAATGAAACTATATTGCATGTAGCTAATGATTTGGTAATAATTGTTCACTTTGTCGAAAATACAAATAATTCAATTTTTTATGAAGAAATTGTTTTAAATTTCCTATTCCTTGAAATTATGATTTTTTTGAAGGCAGGATCAGCTTGCCAAACACAAACATCTTTTTGGCCTAATTTTAAAGATAGAAAATGGCTTCTCCTTAATAATTTTCCTTTAAAGTATGTTTATCAAATTTGCTAAATAGGTGTCTTACATGGAATAGTTATTTTGGGGGTTTCTTGTGAGTTCACACAAGTCACTGTTATTCGAAATAAAAAAATAGTATCTGCTATATATTTGTAGTTTCCTTTCAGGTATATTAATAAAATTTGGACGTGGGCTCTCGGGGAACCATTTTGGCCTCTTCTTTTTGTTGCTTTTATTGAAGTCAATTCCGAGCTTTTGAATTTCATTCACATCTTGTCATTATGTCTGTTTTATAAGGTTCAGTGTGTATATATATATATATCTTTATATGTCCGCATTTTGGCATTTTTTCATGTGATGTCTTTGTATTTTTTTATTGCTGTGTTCTACCTATTTATAGTGCCCACAGCATTTATGGCTCCACGCATTTCTGTGGCATCATCATTGTTTAAGATCAAATTATATCCTTGGAAAACCTGGAAAAAAATCATTCAATACATCATATTATAGTGACAACTGAACATCCATTATCACATTGGGTGGAATTTCCAGTCGCACAAGCATGCATCATAACATTACAATTATGCTTGGTATAATTTAGACTTCGTACCATGTTTTTTTCTCATTACACATAATTGGGTAGAACACATATTTTACCTTCCTTAATATAAAGACATTATTTCGTGTAACTGTGATCATTCTTTGTTTGTTTTGGGTAGAACAGTGTGTTTTGTTTGGGTTTTGTTTTTGTTTTTGTTTTGTTTTTTGTTTTTGTTTTGTTTTATTTGTTGTTTTGTTTTGGGGTGGGGTGGGGGGTTGGGGGTGTGGATATTGCCAGAAGGTCTGTTTTTATAACATGCTCTTTATCGTCAAAATGCATATCAGTATTATTGAAATCATTGATTTCGTTTTATTGATGTTCAAAAAATTCTTTTCAATGTTATCATTTTGTTAAATCTATTTAAAAAAATATTAATCAAAGGCCTGAGGGGCCTAAGGGAAGGCTCGCTGCTTGTGTTAATTCGAAAATGTAGGTTCGGAAAATTGGAAAACTTAGTTAGATTTCTGATATGTTAAAAGGCATTTCATTGGGATTTAGAAAAGAATTTGGTATGTTTAATATTTCTTTTATGTATATGTATAAATAATCTCCTGCACGCAATTCAGAGTCCATATCAATACTTTTTCAACAGTAGCTATTAAACGGTTTTAATAATGCATTTGAAAAAATGCAAACACCATGGTACACACCGTCTTCCGTGTGAAAATTGACTGAATATTTGATGACCCTGGTGAAAATATCCATTTCAGGATATTTTGTAAACTGGTAACGTTTCCACATCTCCACATAAAGTTATCAACATGAACAACCTATATGAAAGCTTTACACCCAAACCTTTATATTCTGATGTTTCTCCAAAATTAAAAGAATTGAGTAGTGATGTACAACTCCAGTCAATTTTAATATCTCTAGTTCAATTATTATGATTTATGGATAACGAAACGCGTTCAGCACAAAATGTTCCTGATTGTCCGAGAATATACAACACATATCCATAACTCTTTGTCTAGAACAAAACAAACATGACCTACTTAAAGATTTACGCGTATATTGACTTGAGTTATGTTCAATTCTCATATAGCTTTCAATCATCAATATAAATAATCAATAAATTGCATTAAAAACGGTGTTGCGTGACCTAGATTTAATCAACCTAAATAATACAACACAGAAACATAACTAACATAAAGGTCGGATGACCTAATTAACCGTTAAACTCTGCTTGCATACGTTGACAGATTGGCGCGTTTTTCTATAAACAACAAATGTAGCCCCGAACCTAATTTCGTTATTTTACTATCAAAATTAAAAGAAGACAATCCGTAGTGAATAAAATTTCACTAACAATTACTATTTACTCAAACTACGAGTTATTACATCGAAAATATGTCAATATTTCACCCCATTAATGATTACATGTCGAATGGTGTTAGAAGTTATATCCCCCCCCCTCCACCAGATGACGTCACTATGCATAGTAGTAAATGCGTAAAACATTTTTTTATCAATGAAAATTGCCGCGTTTTTTTTTAGAAGTGTATTCTTCCGCATTTCCATGCAAATTGTATGCTTCCCGTATCGTATTTTTGAACTTTTGTAAAGAAAAATATCAGTAATATTTAAAAAACTTTGAATCTTTTGTTGAATAATACGTCCTCTGATACGGTAAATGCGTTTTGAAACTAGTGAACTCTTTATCGGTCGGACGGATATGGCGGTTCCTGCCATACGTAGTAGTGTATAACAGATGCTAGAGCTGCACGACAGCTAAGGAAGTCAGAGTTTTGCTCGCCTTCCAAAATCTACAATGCTTTCTTGTCACAATATTTCCTAAATAATTTAATCATGCCTACTTCATACCACACGGCTTCTCTTTCAACATTTTCAGTTTCCTTCTCAGCCCTACGCGAAAACAATGGCATCCCTTAATTTAAGCATGAAACATTTTGATTGTGTTTAAATCACGCGCTGCAGGACTTTTTACATTTAGTGAGGAAAACGCCACTCTCCGCCCCCTTCAGTACTTTAGTGCTTTGATTTTTTTTGTTCTCGTCAATGATGTGGTAAAAATCTGTATTTGAATAGTCCAATTGAGGTTTAAACCACAATATTGACACGTACAATATCAATCCATATAGTACAGTGTCCTGTATACAAACCTTATATTATCATGAAATACAATATTTTACCAGACATGGATTATGCGAATGTATTGTATGCAATGTAGTGAATAGTTACCTAAACGGACCATACTAAGTATGTGCTATATACCATTTGATGTAGATACCAGGTGTGAGTATGAAGGCAGTATGTATAATGATGGCGAAACATTTATTGGTGAATGTGTAACGTGTACATGTACCAGTGGCTCTATGGTGTGTGAGGACAATGGCTATTGCGGTGAGTTGAAATCTTGCTGCAACTAATATTACGAAAAAGGCAGGTCAATTACTAAGTCTGCGAATTGGAACTTTTCAGAAACCTTAAATGTTTGTCAATGAGCATGAAATGTGCATTATTTACGTTTAAACGTAAAATATATACAGTATATAAATCTATGCTATATTTTATTATATCATTTACACAATTATTATCACAAAACACAATAATACAAACTAATTTTCACCAGACATTGATCATACTTAGGTATGTAATGAAGTATATATTTGTGATCCTGCAACAATGAACCATAGTAATGTTTTTTTCCGTGTTTTATGTGGTACAGACACCAGGTGTGAGTATAAAGGCAGTATGTATAATGATGGCGAAACATTCATTGGTGAATGTGTAACGTGTACATGTACCAGTGGCTCTATGGTCTGTGAGGACAATGGCTACTGCGGTGAGTTGAACTCATGCTACAATTAATATCACGAAAACAGGTCAAAAACCATATTAGTGAATACAAAGTACACAAATAATAATTTTGTGCCAATGAAATGTATACTTTCTATTTCATCATTATGCAATATACAGAATAACTTGTAATGATCGTTTGACTGATCACGATGATACGACCATATTTTACGAAAGATCTTAATCTATGAGTGCTCTCTGGGTACACACTTACATATTATAATGAGTAATATCTGAGTACAAAATGCTGCAGTGAACATACATATTACCATGAATTATATCTGGGTACACAAAGCTGCAGTGTATTTAAATATTATCATGAATGCTATCTTGGTACACAATTATGCAGTGTACTTACATATTACCATGAATGATATCTTGGTACATAATTATGAAGTGTACTTACATATTACCATGAGTGCTATCTGCCTACACACTTACATATTATCATGAGTGATATCTGGGTACACAATTCTGCAGTGTACTTCTATATTACTGTAAGTGCTATCTGGATACACACTTACATATTGTCATGAGTGATATCTGAGTACACAATGCTGCAGTGAACATACATATTACCATGAATTATACCTAGTCACACAATGCTGCAGTGTACTTGCATTTTATCATAAGTGATATCTGGGTACATAATGTTGCAGTGTACATACATATTACCATGAGTGCTATCAGGGTACACAATGCTGCAGTGTACATACATATTACCATGAATGATACCTAGTCACACAATGCTGCAGTGTACTTGCATTTTATCATGAGTTATATCTGGGTACATAATGTTGCAGTGTACATACATATTACCACGAGTGCTATCAAGGTACACAATGCTGCAGTGTACATACATATTTTCATGAGTGATATCTGGGAACACAATGCTGCAGTGTACATACATATTACCATGAATGATATCTGAATACATAATGTTGCAGTGTACATACATATTACCAAGAATGATATCTTGGTACACAATGTTGCAGTGTACATACATATTGCCATGAGTGATATCTGGGTACACAATGTTGCAGTGTACATACATATTACCATGAATGATATCTGGGTACATAATGTTGCAGTGTACATACATATTACCATGCGTGATATCTTGGTACAAAATGCTGCAGTGTACATGCATATTACCATGAATGATATCTGGGTACATAATGTTGCAGTGTACATACATATTACCATGAGTGATATCTGGGTACGCAATGCTGCAGTGTACATACATATTACCATGAGTGATATCTGGGTACATAATGTTACCATGAATGATATCTTGGTTCACAATGTTGCAGTGTACTTACATATTACCATGAGTGATATCTTGGTACACAATTATGCAGTATGCTTTCATGTTACCATGAGTGCAGTTGTCTTGCATTTCTGCATATCTGTCTTTTCTTGTTTGGGGCTATATATGCTCCCAGACTGCAATTTTTGGGGGTCGAGGGGTATATCATAATAGATATTTAAATTCATTGGACATTTTGGCAACTGTTACTTTTATTCAACACTACATTGTCTCAGTAACTGTGTCAACTCATTTTGACAAGCTTTTCTGATCACTAAATTTGCATCAAGACCAAGATGTTTTGATGCAAACTCAATGATCATTCCATTTTCTACACATTTTACATTCCTCTTATTAGTTTATTTTGACAAGTGTTTATTTTGTGAAGAAAACCCTCTCTCACAGGGGACTGGAAATAAATATTTCATTTGTTTGATTTGCAGTTTTTATTACAAAACCCTTATTTGTCAACCATTTCTGACGATTTGCCTTGACAAGACACTAAAATGGCGTAATGAAAAGCAAACTGTATCAGTTTTTATTGCGCATTAATATGCAAGCCTCTCAATGCATTAATCATGCTATATTGATACCAGTCTATAATCAAATATCTTGGTCAAACAGTTGCACACAGTCGTAGGACAAAAGCTGGGTACTCCAAACAAAACAGAAACTATGCAATCGAAATTCTAGGCTTTTTTCGCACAGTCGTGTGCAATCGAAAGTAACTTTCTAATTTAATGTGGCGCATTTTTCGATTCTTCGATTCTTTGCTGAGGTTAAATATAATAAAATAAAACCACATTTTTGCTGCAATATCTTATACTTTTCCTAGATATCACCTTTATCTCCCTTGAAGGTTAAAGTTTATGAATGGCTCTGTATGTATTATTCATTTTTGTGTACGCTCGATCACGTCCAGGGGTTAAAATATATGCTCGTGTATATTATATTCTCCTGGAATAACTACTATTTTAAGGTTCTGTATAATGTATCATTATGACCTCTTGTTTAATATTGTTACTGTGTTATATGTTTTGAGATGTCAATCTTTAGCTTGGGAGTTGTTACATTTTCTTTATTATTATCTCCGATGTACTTTCTTAATTATTATCTCCCTTGTGTTTTCTAAATCATTATCACCCTTGTATTTTAATGTCATTGGAGATGTCACCTTACATGAATGAAACTATATTGCATGTAGCTAATGATTTGGTAATAATTGTTCACTTTGTCGAAAATACAAATAATTCAATTTTTTATGAAGAAATTGTTTTAAATTTCCTATTCCTTGAAATTATGATTTTTTGTAGGCAGGATCAGCTTGCCAAACACAAACATCTTTTTGGCCTAATTTTAAAGAGAAAAAATGGCTTCTCCTTAATAATTTTCCTTTAAAGTATGTTTATCAAATTTGCTTAATAGGTGTCTTACATGGAATAGTTATTTTGGGGGTTTCTTGTGAGTTCACACAAGTCACTGTTATTCGAAATAAAAAAATAGTATCTGCTATATATTTGTAGTTTCCTTTCAGGTATATTGATAAAATTTGGACGTGGGCTCTCGGGAAACCATTTTAGCCTCTTCTTTTTGTTGCTTTTATTAAGGTCAATTCCGAGCTTTTGAATTTCATTCACATCTTGTCATTATGTCTGTTTTATAAGGTTCAGTGTGTATATATAAAAAATTTTATATGTCCGCATTTTGGCATTTTTTCATGTGATGTCTTTGTATTTTTTTATTGCTGTGTTCTACCTATTTATAGTGCCTTCAGCATTTATGGCTCCACGTATTTCTGTGGCATCATCATTGTTTAAGATCAAATTATATCCTTGGAAAACCTGGAAAAAATCACTCAATACATCATATTATAGTGCCAACTGAACATCCATTATCACATTGGGTGGAATTTCCAGTCACACAAGCATGCATCATAACATTACAATTATGCTTGGTATAATTTAGACTTCGTACCATGTTTTTTTCTCATTACACATAATTGGGTAGAACACATATTTTACCTTCCTTAATATAAAGACATTATTTCGTGTAACTGTGATCATTCTATGTTTGTTTTGGGTAGAACAATGTGTTTTGTTTGGGTCTTGTTTCTGTTTTTGTTTTGTTTGTTTGTTTTTGTTTTGTTTTATTTGTTGTTTTGTTTTGGGGTGGGGGGGGGTTGGGGGTGGATATTGTCAGAAGGTCTGTTTTTATAACATGCTCTATATCGTCAAAATGCATATCAGTATTATTGAAATCATTAATTTCGTTTTATTGATGTTCATAAAATTCTTATCAATGTTATCATTTTGTTAGATCTATTTAAATAAATATTAATCAAAGGCCTGAGGGGCCTAAGGGAAGGCTCGCTGCTTGTGTTAATTCGAAAATGTAGGTTCGGAAAATTGGAAAACTTAGTTAGATTTCTGATATGTTAAAAGGCATTTCATTGGGATTTAGAAAAGAATGTGGTATGTTTAATATTTCTTTTATGTATCTGTATAAATAATCTCCTGCATGCAATTCAGAGTCCATATCAATACTTTTCCAACAGTAGCTATTAAACGGTTTTAATAATGCATTTGAAAAAATGCAAACACCATGGTTCACATCTTCTTCCGTGTGAAAATTGACTGAATATTTGATGACCCTGGTGAAAATATCCATTTCAGGATATTTTGTAAATTGGTAACGTTTCCACATCTCCACATAAAGTTATCAACATGAACAACCTATATGAAAGTTTTACACCCAAACCTTTATATTCTGATGTTTCTCCAAAATCAAAAGAATTGAGTAGTGATGTACAACTCCAGTCAATTTTAATATCTCCAGTTCAATAGTTATGATTTATGGATAACGAAACACGTTCAGCACAAAATGTTCCTGATTGTCCGAGAATATACAACACATATCCATAACTCTTTGTCTAGAACAAAACAAACATGACCTACTTAAAGATTTACGCGTATATTGACTTGAGTTATGTTCGATTCTCATATAGCTTTCAATCATCAATATAAATAATCAATATATAGCATTATAAACGGGGTTGCGTGACCTAGATTTAATCAACCTAAAAAATACAACACAGAAACATAACTAACATAAAGGTCGGATGACCTAATTAACCGTTAAACTCTGCTTGCATAAGATGACAGATTGGCGCGTTTTTCTATAAACAACAAATGTAGCCCCGAACCTAATTTCGTTATTTTACTATCAAAATTAAAAGAAGACAATCCGTAGTGAATAAAATTTCACTAACAATTACTATTTACTCAAACTACGAGTTATTACATCGAAAATATGTCAATATTTCACCCCATTAATGATTACATGTCGAATGGTGTTAGAGATTATACCCCCCCCCCCCCCCTCACCGGATGACGTCACTATGCATAGTAGTAAATGCGTAAAACATTTTTTTATCAATGAAAATTGCCGCGTTTTTTTAGAAGTGTATTCTTCCGCATTTCCATGCAAATTGTATGCTTCCCGTATCGTATTTTTTAACTTTTGTAAAGAAAAATATCAGCAATATTTAAAAAAAAACTTTGAATCTTTTGTTGAATAATACGTCCTCTGCTACGGTAAATGCGTTTTGAAACTAGTGAACTCTTTATCGGTCGGACGGATATGGCGGTTCCTGCCATACGTAGTAGTGTATAACAGATGCTAGAGCTGCACGACAGCTAAGGAAGTCAGAGCTTTGCTCGCTTTCCAAAAACTACAATGCTTTCGTGTCACTATATTTCCTAAATAATTTAATCATGCCTACTTCATACCACACGGCTTCTCTTTCAACATTTTCAGTTTCCTTCTCAGCCCTACGCGAAAAACAATGGCATCCCTTAATTTAAGCATGTAACATTTTGATTGTGTTTAAATCACGCGCTGCAGGGCTTTTTACATTTAGTGAGGAAAACGACAGTGCCATTTAAAAACTCTGCCACTCTCCGCCCCCTTCAGTACTTTAGTGCTTTGATTTTTTTTGTTCTCGTCAATGATGTGGTAAAAATCTGTATTTGAATAGTCCAATAGAGGTTTAAACCACAATATTGACACGTACAATATCAATCCATATTGTACAGTGTCTTGTATACTAACCTTATATTATCATGAAATACAATATTTTACCAGACATGGATTATGCGAATGTATTGTATGCAATGTAGTGAATAGTCACCTAAACGGACCATACTAATTATGTGCTATATACCATTTGATGTAGATACCAGGTGTGAGTATGAAGGCAGTATGTATAATGATGGCGAAACATTTATTGGTGAATGTGTAACGTGTACATGTACCAGTGGCTCTATGGTGTGTGAGGACAATGGCTATTGCGGTGAGTTGAAATCATGCTGCAACTTATATCACGAAAAAGGCAGGTCAATTACTAAGTCGGCGAATTGGAAATTTTCAGAAACCTTAAATGTTTGTCAATGAGCATGAAATGTGCATTAATTACGTTTAAACGTAAAACATATACAGTATATAAATCTATGCTATATTTTATTATATCATTTACGCAATTATTATCACGAAACACAATAATATAAACTAATTTTCACCAGACATTGATTATACTAAGTCTTTAGGTATGTAATGAAGTATATATTTGTGATCCTGCAACAATGAACCATAGTAATGTTTTTTTTCCATGTTTTATGTGGTACAGACACCAGGTGTGAGTATGAAGGCAGTATGTATAATAATGGCGAAACATTCATTGGTGAATGTGTAACGTGTACATGTACCAGTGGCTCTATGGTCTGTGAGGACAATGGCTATTGCGGTGAGTTGAAATCATGCTGCAACTAATATCACGAAAAAGGCAGGTCAATTTCTAAGTCGGCTAATTGGAACTTTTCAGAAACCTTAAATGTTTGTCAATGAGCATGAAATGTACATTATATATGTTTAAACGTACAACATATACAGTATACAAATTTATGCTATATTTTATTAAATCATTTACACAATTATTATCACAAAACACAATAATACAAACTAATTTTCACAAGACATTGATTATACTTAGGTATGTAATGAAGTATATATTTGTGATCCTGCAACAATGAACCATAGTAATGTTTTTTCCCGTGTTTTATGTGGTACAGACACCAGGTGTGAGTATAAAGGCAGTATGTATAATGATGGCGAAACATTCATTGGTGAATGTGTAACGTGTACATGTACCAGTGGCTCTATGGTCTGTGAGGACAATGGCTATTGCGGTGAGTTGAACTCATGTTACAATTAATATCACGAAAACAGGTCAAAAACCATATTAGTGAATAAAAAGTACACAAATAATAATTTTGTGCCAATGAAATGTATGCTTTCTATTTCATCATTATGCAATATACAGAATAACTTGTAATGATCGTTTGACTGATCACGATGATACGACCATATTTTACGAAAGATCTTAATCTTGATTAAAACGATTTAATGGATTTTTAAACACTGTAAACACATAATATGTTTTGAATGAATTGAAACAATATTTCTTACTGTAGTGACTTTCAACTTGAAACCATGAGGTTAAACCGAAAATAAACAGAAAATTAGATATCAATGGCGCTAGTACATTGATATATGTTTACCAAACATGACTTTACTGATTAGTGGTCTTTTTCTGATCATTTTTAATTTTTCGGTTGACTCAGATATAGAAAACTGATTAAAACCAGTGCTAGGGGCGCGATGAATGTCTTATTTTACATTATTACTGGTGAACAGTTGTAATACAGAGTACTTTTTTTTGTTTGTTGCTTCCAAAAATATATTTCGATCGATTTACACTTTTCACCATGAGTTTCAGTTTGGAAATATTTTCATTATTGTGATATTCTATTGTCTTGCATTTCTTTAACTTTTTTCCTTATTAACTGGAATAGCAGATTAGCTCCAAATACTTTACGAAAGGAATGTGTATCTTATTTTTCTTTTTATATAATAAAATTATCACAAAACACACTATTTTACCAGACAATGATTACACTAATGTATCGTATGCAATGAAGTGAATAACAGCTCAAACTTATAATTAATTACAAATTAATTCCATTTATATATGCATACTTCTTTTGTATTTGTATAATGACAATGTCCATTGATGAACAAGGTAAACGATATATTGTAGAAAACATAATAAACTATAAAATACGATCAGTATTACCCCTAAACTACTCTCACAAAAACAATCTATGTTTTAAATGAATTAAATGTGTTTAAGGTCCCCAAAGCTAGTATTGCTATAAACTGTTGGCTATTATTTATGCTATATGACTGTATATGTTGTATCACTACTTTATTTTAGACCCATGTGCAAATTCAATTTGTGCAGCCTTTACATGTGACAGAACATACAGGGTACAAGGACAGTGTTGTCCAGTGTGTGGTACCATCTGTGTTGTTTCTTTACATTTACTTAAAACAAATTGAAATTATAATATCAAAACAAAATATAACAATCGAATTTGTTCTACCATCCTAATATTTTGAGACCAGACATATTTCTGTCTAAATAAATATTACATAAGTTTTTGTATTGATCACCAAATGTACGGTGAAGGAGTGTTTTACCCTAACCAATGGCATCGTTATAGTATTAAGCTGACGTATTGTCACTACCTAAACAGTGTTCGGTGGTTTTTGTACATCTCTGCTCTCATATGTAAAATGCCGAATTGCTTTTCGACTTGCATCAACTTATAAATGATGTTGATTTGCCATGTTTGTTTAATAAATACAATAATAAATAAGTACTCATGTAAGTTCCTGTGTCTATTTCATTAGAAGAACTATTATTGGTTCTGACATATAGCTGCACCTTCGATTAATGTGTAATAAATTATATAAAGTAGATCATATATAGGAAATTGAACATTAATCCTTAACTAAAGTACTGTATTTTCAATGCAAGTTATTCATACATACACACGGTGGTGGTGATTTTAAAACAAAAGTTTTCGGTTATTAACTGATTTGCTGGTAGCAAACTAATATAAAAACGATACATCTTGTTTGCAGGCAAATAATGTTAAAGTTATTAATAATACAGGGTTCCACCGTGGCCGAGTCATTTTTTAGCAAATACTCAAGGTCACTAACCTCTCGCTGCTAATATCGTAGGTTCGAGTACCGCTCAAAAAATATTTTGTTCGAAGAAGCTTGCCAGTTACTTGCAGAACAGCAGTGGTTCTACTCAGATTCATTCAAAGGTCTTCCTTCGCCAATAAAAATGGATATGCCCGTTACAACATGAACTGTTTTGATAATAGCGTTAACCACATTAAAACAACTAAAGGATACGCTTGTTTATAGGTAAATTGAAATAAATGAAAGTGCTTTTTCCAATTCAATTCGTTATCAAACTAAGTCTCTGTGGTTAAATTTTATTCATCATTTTATTATATGATAGCATAGAATTATTATCACAAAACACAATAGTAAAAACTTACTTTCGCGAGACATTGATTATACTAAGGTGTATATTGTAGTATATATTTATGATCCTATAACAATGACCAACAGTAATTTATTTGCCATGATTCCTTTGTTATAGACACCAGGTGTGAGTATGAAGGAAGTATGTATAATGATGGCGAAACATTCACAGGTGAATGTGTAACGTGTACATGTACCAGTGGCTCTATGGTCTGTGAGAACAATGGCTATTGCGGTGAGTTGAAATCATTCTATAACTAATATCACGAAATCGGATCAAACAAAATGTCAGTGAATAAAAAAGTACACAAATGTCGTTTTTGGTATTATTTCTGATCATTTGTAATTGTTTGGTTGACTCAGAAATAAAATGATGATTAAATCAGCGTTAGGCGCGCGATGGATGTCTTATTTAACATTATCACCCGTGAACAGTTGTAATCAAGTATAGAGTGATTATTTCATTTGATGCTTCTAAAAAGATCATTTTTACATACTATTTAAGATCAGATAAATATTGTATTTATAAGTATATATGTTTCTTGTTATTTAGTTGATGTTATACCCATTTAGTTCATGCTAAACAAATTCATTCAAGGTCATGCCGATAATTCTTTTACTTCCTATAATTTTATATACATTTTACAAGTAAAATATCAATGTAACTTTATCGAATTGTATTACGTTCATATATCCACAATATTGAAAAATAAATCAAATAACTGTACATTGAGCAATAATCAACTTCTCAACTATGACACTCATATATTTGACCATTTATTTTAACTTTTTGTATGTATAGCGAGTATACATTAAATGGAATACATTACCAGTTGGGAATTTCTAAACCACACTTCATGTATTATGACATACACTACTGTATGATGACATTTAATTGCATGGGCGTATATGTTACACCTGTCTTTGATAGGCAGTTGATGATTGGTTCTCATTTTGTTATTGTTAATGTCATAAACTTCCATATCAATTTGCATAAAACTTAAATAATCAACGTCATCAGAATGTTTGTATTTGCGTTTCCACCTTACGATTAGCGTCTCAAACATCATCTAGTTGCAGAAATGAACATATATTTCGAAATATTGTCTTTTGCACTGACATTCCGCGTGCTGGTGTATATTTCCGTTGACGTTTAAACAGAGCAATGTATACAATATATAGAGCAATGTATACAATATATAGAGCAATGTATACAATATATAGAGCAATGCATCATTTTATTGAAATGATTAAACAATTGTTATTAAATATTTATATTTGTTTTTGTTTTTGATATTTTATTCAATCATTTTGTGTGTACATATTAAAATATACAGAACAAAATATAACTATACATTGTCATGATGTACTATATAACACACTATAATTATACACTGTCATTATGTACTATATAAACAGCTATAATTATACATTGTCATTATGTAATATATAAACCGCTTTAATTATAAATTGTCATAATGTAATATATAAACAACTATAATTATACATTGTCATTTTGTACTATATAAACAGCTATAATTATACATTGTCATTTTGTACTATATAAACAGCTATAATTATACATTGTCATTATGTACTATACAAACAGCTATTAACATTGTCATTATGTACTATATAAACAGCTATAATTATACATTGTCATTATGTACTATACAAACAGCTTTAATTAAACTGTCATTATGTACTA